>VWZW01001520.1:2801749-3078702 GCA_013397115.1 Edolisoma coerulescens
CTCATATCTTTGCCTGAAAGCCCTTAATTCCAAATTATAATAATTCAGAGGGAAAGGGAGTTTCACTCTCCATTCCAAGGGAGGCTCCTGCCTTCCTTAGCAGACACTTGTCTTTCAAACCAAGACAGAGGGTTAATATATTGTGAAGCGAAATACTATTTTTACATATTGAAATAATTTGATGTGATTTCATTTTTTAACTGATATTGAAAGGGTTTTTGTTTGATGCTGATTTTTATTATTAAATGTTATGATACATGATGGGACTTACATGAAAGTAATATGTGAGTATATGATATCGTTACTAGGAATCTTGTCAATCAGTGATGTGATTGAAAGATAAAACCAACAAATTATATTAAGCTTTTGGACAAATTCTAGGTGGTTTTTTCCTTCCACTATTTTAGTTTTAGTTTTATCATATTTCTTTTGCTTGCATGGCTTGCTAACTATGTAGTTTCTATAGCAACCTCCATTGACCATTGAAGTAGTGAAAGCCACAGCAACTCTCCTGCAGTGAAATCCCTCATGTTCACAACCCAACTCCTATTTTCTTTGTCCAGTTCTGCCCATTACTTACATGACTGACTCATTTGTCAAAATACTCGAGCTTTTTGCTAATTATTTTGGAATCTGATAATTGCAGACAAGACATCTAAATTTTGGCATACCTGCAGATTCCCATTGGAACAAAGAGTTAAAACAGAAATCATTTTTTTTGTGCCAGAATTATAATTTCATAACTGTAGAAGGATTTGAAAAATATATTTGTGATATTGAGAAGAAAGAACTACATGAACGTTGGAAAAAAAATCCCCAACAAACAACAAACTAAATCAAACAGATTTTAGTTTCTTTAACTTAATTCTAAGGTTTTTTAACCTCTGGAATGGTGTGGTTTTTGGCTCCTGAATTTGGTTCCAAATTAGGACGATCAATGCCTGGATGTTGGACCCAAGGGAAGGATGTAGGAGGATCAGGAAGTGGTTCCGGTCATTCAGTAGGAGGCACTTAAGCTTTGTATCTCCCTGAATCAATGGTTTATCATGAAGTTAATGAGCTCTTTACTGTTGGAGGTGACATGTTCCAGCTGAAATAAGGAACTAACCACTGAGGCTGATTAAAGAGCCTCTAGCACTTCATGCACATCTGAAATAATAATTTGTGTTGATTTGGTATGAATTGTATTTTTCCAAATTAAATTCTCAAAATGGTTATGCCATAAGAAGCAGGACTGACCTCCTCGTGGCTTTTAGTCAGATGTATCTGTTGCTCTGTTGATGTGAAGCTTCCAGACTTCATGCCACCTGTAGAATGGAGGATGAAGACCACATACTCTAGGCTCTTGGTTATGTGCAAAAAAAAGCCTGTGGAGGCTTTTGCTTTGTCCTGCTCCATCTCATCCCAAACCGCTGTAGGCAGAGAAACAGTGAAATCTTTGGAGAGCAGCTGTGGTCTTTTGCCTCTGGAATACTTTCCAAAACTTTTTCTTAGCTCTCCAATCTGGGGGGCAGCTGGCAGCATGAGCGCATTGGTATGAGACTGCGAGGAGTGATGATTGCTTCTGATACAGAGTGATGACACCCTGCTTAGCTTTTTCTGTTAGAGTCAAATGATTTCTTGCTGTGAACTTTTAATTACTATATGTATTTTGGAGGCAGATGTAGCACTTACCTAATTTTATAAAATTTGTTGTTGATAAAATGCTGGCAAAATTGTGGCGCAGCAATCAAAATCAAATAATGAGTCCTGGTTAATTGTAAAGGCCCGTGACAGTTTTCAGGGACTTTTCCTTTTATAAAGATTGGTTTGACATCAATCCAGACACTACAAAAATTCTTTATTATGTCCTTTTATATTTGCCTCAACAGTGCAAAATATGACTTTTGGATATTTTATTTGACTGCTGGCATGATTTAACCTTTTTAAAAGTAGCAAAGTAAAGGAAAATGTAGGGACAGGAGTAAAACCCAAGAAAGTCAAAACACATTAAGAATTTAAATATGTATATGGTGCTTTGGAAGAGCACAGTTTCTGATGTTATTTTCTAGAATAGCAATGCAAAAAGCAGTGCAGATGAGCAGTACTGTCAGCCTGGTCAGCACAAAGCAGCGCTGCTGAGAAGGAAAAATAGAGAATGCAGCTGAAAGGTTACTCCATGGGAAGAGATTAAGTTCTGCAGAAGGTTAATTGCTGTTCTCAGGCTACTCTGAATGATAATGTTTTTTCTTTTTTTTTTTTTTCTGGTCATATGAATTTCCTTTGTTTGTGGAAAGGATATAATAAAGCAGCAAAAGTGTGGTGATATGCAAAAAGGTAATATTTTTTTTGGTCATAGCTGGTTAACCAATTAACTTTGGTTCATCTTCCAGCTGGGTTCATGAAAGGCATTAACTGACTTGGGTTTTTTTTCAGTATGGAAAAGTTTTAACTGCAACTGGCCAGCTCTGAACTTCATAGTTCTTCAGCTCAGCAATGGACATAACCGATAAAAAACTGAGTCACACAGGGAAAACACAGAAAATTCTCTAATGGGGCAGCTCCTGCCTTGCATGGGATATCCTGGGGCTTAGAGGTACTCAGCAGGAACCGAGATCACTCGTGAGTCTGGAAATAGCTGACATTAATCTTTATTCATAAGATTAGCAATCACTGGCAGACAGTGCCTTAGATGTGTTATAGAGAATGGTGTCCTACAAGATTGCCTAGCTCCCATGAAGTTTGGGACTTTGTTCTTGTACTACGCTCTAGCACTAAGCACTGGGTACAGTCAGGTTTGAAGTGACCTCTTGTGATTCATGTGGGCTTAAATGAGGCTAAATTCCCAAAGTGCCTGGGGGATATTGATTGCTTATTGGATTTCAAAACAAAAATTCTGACAAGCTCAAATTTTAAAATGGAAAATGCAGGTACTTTAAGCATGTAGTGTATTAGGAAGTGGCTATTTGCTGTTTTTTATCATCTCACTGTTATTTAGTTATAGACTTGAATCCCTAAAGTTTCATGTAGGTCCTCGCCTTCATGTGTTTAATCTAATAGAATGATAAATCAGAAACATATGATTGAGTGCATAGAGATTGTATAAACTAACACCTATAGAGAAGAGGAAAGACCAAAGTCTGCTGTTACGCACTCGACTGAAAGTAAATAACTACTTCTTTGGAGGTGCTCTGTACTTACTCCTGTGTGCCCAAACCCAGCATTTCATACATTATCTGCAAGGTGCGACATTTTAGATTTTTCCTGCTTGACTATCTTAAACTTCTCTTTTAGCTTTAACAAACATAAAGATATTTCTGTTTCTACAGATGTCAAAAAAAGTTGTATGCATTATCTTGATTATTGGATAAAGTAGCTGGGATCTGAAGTTCTTTATCTGCATTCATGGAAAATAATTTGTCATCGCCTCCTAAAACAATTTCAGATAAGCCTTTCACAAGGGAAAATTGGGTTCTTCAATGAACTGCTTAGTATTGCTTTAATGCAATTAATATTTGTGCTAGAGTGTTGTAAGCTCTTAGGAATTTAATACCCCTTGGGCATTTAACATACAAATGTTCAACACACAGCTTTGTACCACCTTTCATCTGAAACAAGCCTACAGCATGAAGTAGGATTGCACAGGTGCAATTCACCAAAGCATATGAAACCACCAGTTTTCTTTTCCTATTACATCAAATACACTCCTTAAGGCAAAGTCACTTAATCTCCAGTTTCATGGTGGAAACTGATTAAATCTATTAGGGGGCATGGGTTCTTCTCAAGGTTTATGCCATAGTAGCCAAAATCAGCCAGTCTCTTCAACCTAATAATGTATTTGAACAGATGATTGTTCACTTGAGTGTTTTGAAATAGGAGTGAGTTACTGTGCAGAATCTGTTCAATCAATTTCATGGCTTGGATACGTTGTCCTTAGCTAATGGGTATCAACTTAATTGCTGCATGGAAAGGTTCCGCTGTTGTACAGTTCTTGCCATGGTGGTATGCTGTTTTCTGTAATCATCTCTCAAGAGTAGGTTGATGCTCATTTTTATATTTAAATTCATTCACAACTAAGTGACTGTTTACTAGGGCATGAAAATTGAGAATTTAACCTGATTTCTTCCGATGAGTTTGCCATCTCTGATTAATGCATAGTATAATCTTATTGGCAAAAATACCTAGATTTACAAATTTTCTGCATTCATAGACCTCTGACCCCTCCCACAAAAATTCAGTTAATGTCTTGGATAGTGAGTTTTGATGGATATTGTCTGGTGAATCTTTTACTACAGGAAAAAACTAGCACCACAGCATACTCTTTAGTGGAGCATTTTTACATCACTTTTATGTTCAGTTTCAAAATAAGTAATAATCATTAGGAACCTTTCATAATAAAAATGAAGGGGAACTTTTTCTTTAAGTGCGTGTCCCTCATTTTCAGAGGTTAATGTAATCTATTGAATATAATGTTACCCATTAAAACTTTAAAGTTGCATTTTCACTGAAACAAGACTGCATTGAATCTACAGCAGTTCTGGTGCATCAGACAGCATTAATAAAGCTGTAGAATATTACACTGATACACCTGACCACTTCAAACTTGTTCAAACTCCATTCTTAGGTGATTCTTATATATTGTTCTCAACACATAAAGATATTCTTGTTTCTTATTAGATATATTTATCTTACAGGGAAAAGAGCTGCCAGAAAAGACACTGAATACAGAGGCAGCCCAGGTGGTTCATACAGGCTGGGCACAACTTCCTCATGAATGAACCTAAAAGGTACAAACTACAAGCTATAAAATTTTTATTTTCTTCTTCCAAACAGGGGGAATGTTTTTACAATACTTCAGAGCAAGGGTGGCAGGAAAAACATAGAGGGGCTGTTTTCTTAGTAAAGCCCATAGCCTGAAACTGGAGCTCTTTGCTCCACTCCTGGTTTTACCTCACACTGTAGTCAAGCCACATCATTTCTCAAGCATCTCTGCCTTCCTTCCGTTTCCACAAAATGTGGGTAGCGTTGCAGTAAACCACAGATATGTAAGAGTGCATTAAGATTCCTGTATGACAGTTTTCATGCAAGTGCTAAATATTCTGTTATGTAATATAGATGTTCTTGCTTGTGGTTGTCTTTTGATGTTAAGCAAAGACTGAAGTAGTTTCAATACAGCACAGAATTACGGATGGGTGACACAGACACAAATGGTGAGGCAGCTCATCTGCTGCCCTCAGCGAAAACATTTTTTGTTTCAGCGAGTTTATGTATTTTTATACAGATAGTTTCCTTACAGTATAAGGTTTTCTGCCATTCTGTAAGATGAATTGGATCCAAAAGTAAATGCCCTACATTTCCATCCATAAAATTGATTGTTTCTAGATTATGAACAAGACAACCTGTTCAATGACATTGGGAGAAGACAAAGAGGCCCTTGAGAGATCTCAGTCGTCCATTCACTGGTAACTCTCTGGCCCATACCCAGCTCTGAACTGGCTTCCCTCTTGTCAGATTTTTTATGACAACCAATTAAATCAATATGACTGTTGAGACATATGGCAACAATAACACTCTGAGTTGCTGCCCATTACCACTCCGGCAGGAAACCAAGAACATGCAGTGTTTGTTATTGCTTATTTCAGGGATTCACTGAAGAATATCTCCTTCTTAAATAAAAGATTCACTGTGACTGTGTCAAAGGCAATTAATACTGTGGATGTTATCTGGAGCTGCTAACACATCAGTGTGCAGAAGTTCTGATTTTCTGCCGTCTGGAACCACATTCAGAAAATGTTGTTGGAATCTTAATGCACATCTGTTCTTGCCAAGACATATTTGCAAATATTAGATATTAATCTTCCTACAGAGAACCCTGTGAGACAAGCCTACTCTAATGTGCCATTCTGGAGTCTCTGCTTCACGGATGACTCGACATTCAGATGCTGCAGACTGTGGTGAGAATTCACCAAACAGAACTTCTTTCAGTGAGCACTTTGGAGCAGTGATTTGTAGCCTTTATCAGTCATGAATTTACTTTGGAAAATATGCATTTTGCTCTCTGTATTTCCAGGTCCTGACAGATTTTTCTTCAGGTGGTGCTGTGTTGGTAGAGCTTGGCAGGGATTATAATGCAAGGCAGTTTCAGTGGGAGGTTTGACTCTGGAATTTCCATTTCTGATTGGTTCAGTGTGTAAAATGGACATGGTCCAAAGTTGTTAGGGTTTCTGATTAGTCATTTTTAAGTATGGCTAATGACCAAAGAGACTGACTGGGGATTCCTCCTGCATCCCTTTTTTTTTTTTTTTTTTTGTCAGGAGTTATTGTTTTGTTGCTATGTAGTTGGGAGAAAGGTCTATTTTTCACTGTAACTGTGATTTATTTGATATCTTGCATATGCTCCCAAGGCAGAACAATTGTGGATGCATAAAAAGAGGAAAACCCATGGGACAGCCATGTATAAGATGATCATGCAGCTGAAACATGGGAAAGGCAGCACCTAACACATTGAAGTGACTTAGAGAGATTATGCCCAGAATTGTATACTTCCACAGGCACCTACTGCTTTCTAGATATCTTGCTGGTGGTTTTGAAACTTTGCTAGATGTCTTAAGCTCACATTTTATACATATGCATGAGAGCTTTGACTTGAGTAACTGGGCTGCCAGATTCTCCTCGATTTCATCATGGTCCACTCAGAAAACAGAAAATCACATGAGTACCTTGGCTCTGAGAAATGCTAGATTCTGCACTATTAATGTTGAGTCTAGCACAAGATTTTTTTACATCCTCCACTTGACAAGTATGCAGCACTCAATCCAGACAGTAGTTCAAGGGATATATTCTCATCTGATTGACTCTGGCCACCATGATGTGCATAAGTCACAGAGGCAGAAGAACAAGCCAAGAGGGACAAGACTTACAGCTGGTGGTGTGATGTCCAGGATTTTCAGAATAGCCAGAAGACATCTTAGTCCTGGCTTGTAGTCTGAGTACCGTTTCTGTGGGGAGTAATTAAATAAAATATAAATCCCAGTTAAGCTCAAATTAGTTCCATATAGCAAATATGGGTCTAAATTTTGAAAGCAGGGTATTTCTGCATAAGTCCAGAAGCAATGGTGAAGGAAGGCACAAGGTCCTTTAAGATGTCTTGTGTGTCACAACTATTAAGTAGGTGATGAAATTGCTTTATATAATACCTTCAGGCTTTCTTGAGCTGTTTGCCTTGGAATAGACACCACAGAAGCAGACAACTCAGCCTAGCAAGTCTGAAGCCTGTCTTTTTCAATGTCCTAAAATATAAGTTGAGTGTCTAATGTGGAAATTTTGGATTATTTAGTGACATTTAGCTAGATTGTTTTCTGAAGGTATCCCACTCATTCTCTGCAATCTGCTGACTCCATTAATTAGAGAGTTCTGGTATCTGCTTTAGTGTGTTTGAATGAGGGTTTTAAAACAGAGTGTTAATTTGTAAATTTTCTGCTATTTATAATTAAAAGATAAATTCAAAAGATATTTTAAAGGACATAAATGCTTTTAAACTATAGTGGATAAGCACAGTAGAGATTGATTCTACATGTTTCACTGATTTCTTTCATAATATTAGTGAAAAGATAGGGATTTTCACAGCTATTTAAATGGCTATTTTCAGCTGTTAGTTCACAGAATATTTTTAGGCAGGTTTTTTCCTTACACAAAATGTTTTCAAATATGCATTTCAAAAGCAGCACATGTAAAACAATATTACAGTGTTTCATATTAACATATTTGCATCTTTAATTTTGCCACTCTCAGATCACGTGAAGGCAAGGCTTTGTGTTTGAAATCATTGTTTCTCTGAAACTCCTTGATATTCTACAGATATCAGCCTTCCCTGGAGTACAACTCTGATTGTCTAATGCATTTGTTTCACAAGGGAACTGAGCTGAGTATGGCTTTGTGATTTTTTTTTTGTGCTTGAAACACTGTAAAGAAATAGATAATGATCACATGCAGCGTTCTATAAAAAATGTTGGTGGTTACTCAAATCAAAATGGAGAATTTCTTTCTTATCCACTGCTTTAGGAAAACACTCATCTAAGTGGTTTGTGGAAAAAGGGCATTTTCATAGCATCTTCCTACACATGCACGCCTTTCTGTATTTGACCAAGCTTAACATTGTTGTCAGTTTTCATAGGTGAATGAGAAAAATAAATATTTCTGCTTATGCTTCTAACATAATATTTATATTATGTAATTAAATTTGTCATTCCAGTTTCATTACCAGTGTCATTCTACCATGAAAATGCTAACATACTGATTTTCTGCATTTTTTCATGACTTTCAACACTTTGCTTTGCAATGTGCAGCCAAAAAGCCTTTGTATTTCTATTACTGCCACTATGGAACTTCAGAATAGCCTGCATCAGTGCTGAAGAAATAGCTAAGAAAAATGCTAATTCAAGTAATGTTAAAATATACAGCTGTACAAATGTTATGCTGAAGTCTTATTCCAGCTGTCTTAGAATGGCTCTCATTTTCAGCAAAAAAGCTTTCACTACTTTGGAGAAGGTAGTGCCTCCCAGACAGATGTTAAAGAAATGCAGTGGGTGAATACATATGAAAAGCACCATCTTTAGATGTTGGATTTTTATTTCTATCAGTTCAGCCTCTTTCTTGGAAATTGTTATGGTAGAAGGCACATCTAATACTTGTTTTTCTTCTCTAACTTAAAATGTGTAATGTATATAGCCTAGTGAGGTAGCACCTGAAAGTACAGACCTTGCTAGAGACCAAAACAGTTGCTCACCACAGATCAAAAGAAGACAAAACCAAACTAATTTATATGTCTTTACCCAGTTATAGGAAAATTACTCTTATTTGTTATACACGCCTGTATAATTTCCATAAAGAAATGCAGTATGAAATGTGTGCATCAAAAAAATTCTTTCCCCAAGAGGCACAGAAGCACTCAAGAGAGCATAAAACACAGCCCAAACAAAGCTGGAATTACAAATATGGAGTTACAAAACATAATTTGAAAAATAAAAAGAAGAACAACAATGAAACTTCTCTTTCCCGGTGCCTTAGCAATGATTTCATATGAGTAGTTCCAATAACTCTTTAGAACATGACTGTCTGAATAAAGAGAAAAAGATAGAGTGCTACTGCTGCCATAAATACACTTATAATTAATTCACACTATTTTTGCCAGATGCCTACAAGAGCTTCATCTCAAAGTGGAAAATATTAATGGTCACTTCCACCTTTTAATCATTGTTTTGGAGAGCTGTAAAGAAGGAAAATGTGCTTTATAAAATGTGCAAGAAATTGGTTAGTTGTTGATCAAGATATTCTAGTGGTCAATGAGGAAAGTTCTGGGGGAAAAAACCCAAAAACTTAGAAAGAAGTCTTTCTTTGTAGATTTCAAGAAAGACATGGAATTAGGACTTAGAAACTCTCTCTCCCCAGACTATGAAATTTCTCCTATTTCCCTCTGTTCTGGTTTTGTCCAGGACAGGGTCCATTTTTTATGGAGGGGGCATGGCTAAGTCTCCAGTGTTATTCTCTACCAGCTCACTTCATTTCTGGGATGAGGCAAAAGGGGGTCTCTCTCTCTTCCGAGGAGGAGAAGGGGTTCCTCCAGGTCGAGAAAACGTGGCGGAGGAGAGCAAACTGTTTGCTGTTGTGGGCTTTCATTGTAAATCTCTTCTTTGTCTCACACCTTTTGTTATTAATACTGCTGCTGCTATTAATACTGGTTGCTTTCTTATCTCATTGCTGTTTCCACTAAATTGTTCTTATCTCAGCCCGCGATCTTTGCCTTTTGTGCCTCCAGCTGGGAGCAGGAGGAAGTGAGCGGTGACATGGTTTTAGTGGGAGTACTACATTGCACAACACCATTCCTAAACCACACAGCTCCTACCATGTAGACAATGTTCTGCATTTTAAGCAATAAATATTGTAATTACAAGGGAAATGGAATCTTTTTTGCAGGCCAAAAGGCCTGATTACACCGGCAGAGTTATCTAAAGAATGAATATGTAGCTCCAAAAACCTAAATATTTACAGACTTGAGAGTACAAAAATGCAAGGACATGCTATCACAGAGTATTTGGGCACTGCATTCTTTCTTTGAGATGTATCTATCAGATTTAAAAAAAAAAAAAAAGTAAAAGTTTGCATTTCCAAAAAAAGTTGAAATAAAATTTCAAAGGGGAGGGGAGGGGAGGGGAGGCGACGCGACACGACACGACACGACACAACACGACACGACAAGACACGGACCACTTCTCTAGGGAGCCTGTTCCAGTGTTTTACCACCCTCCTAGTAAAGAAATGCTTCCCCATGTCCAGTCTAAACCTTCCCTGGCAAAACTTTAAACTGTTCCTGCACATCCTATCACTGAGTTCCAGGGAGAAGAGCTCAGCACCTTCCTCTCCACTTCCTCTCCTCAGGAAGATGTAGAGAGCAAAGGGGTCATGCTTCAGCCCGCTTTTCTCCAAACCAGACAAGCCTGAAGTCCTCAGCTGCTGTTCACACACATCTTCCAGCTCTGTCACCAGCTTTGATGCCCTCCTCTGGATTCATTTGAGTATGTTAATAAGATGTGTGCTCACATTATGTGCCATATCTAACTTTGACAGATACCTTTAGCTGCTTGCAAAACCACAGTATTTATATAAACACAGTCACTAATGCAGGCAGCTGATCCTGAAGAGATTTAGCTGAAAGAAGAGTTGCAACACTAGATTACTGTTCATTCACAAATGTGATACTTTTAGGAACTTTGTCATAAAGACTTAAATCCTGAATTTTGCAGGCTACTGACTCGACTCAATTAATCCAAATACTTCTTACACACTTGGGCTGAGTTCAAAAAGCATTTATACTGCTCTAAATCAATTGGCTTACATGGTTTAAGGGTGCATAAGAAAGATGCAAATCATTTGGATAGTACTGCCTGTGCAGTCAAGGACATCGCTCCGAGAGAGGAGTCCCTTGCCTCCAAACCAAAAGGTGTAAAGTCACTCCTAACTGTGCTCAGCTACTCCTGAGCAGAGTAGATAACATACTAAGCACATGGCCTACTCTGTCCCCTAGGCCTGCTATAGTGCTCCCACAGTTATTCTGGAGACGTGTGTCTTTTTTAACAAAAATACCTTTAAAGAGACCAGACCACTGGGGGTTTTGCAGCATAAAGCTGCAGGTACGTGTCTGAGAAGGTAAACCCTGTCCAAGTTGAAGGTGGATGCTGCCTATACCCATTTGTCTTCTCACAGGCTTTTCAGGAATGATGTCAGGGTTGAATCATCCCAGTAGCCATGTGCAGCTTGATCCTGGAGGAATTACCTAGGTCACTACAAAAGAAAGCCTGAGAATAAGTTTAGACACTGACACAAGAAGAGGGTGAAAAATAGAAGCGGACCACAGAGGTAAAGTATTTATCAGTGGAGGCTGGCCACATAAGACTTACTAATGGCAAGAGCAAGGTCTTGTCACGTAAATGAAAATCCTCTTACCTAAGATCCAGCCTCATCAGTAGAGGTTTGTACATCTGGTTATTAAGAGGATTGCACAGGAAAAAATAATGGAAACTTGCAAAATACAGCGTCACAAGATGCACTCCTTTTCATTTGACATCAAAAAAGTCTGCTGAACAAATATTTTTGCAATGCATAATTATGAGTAATTTAAAGGAAAAATTCTGAAAAAATATCACCAATATTTCTAGCTGATCTGCTTTTTCCCCCAGGCAAGTAATCAGATTTTGGTAATGGTTTTAAATTGCATGCTTACATGTTACAAATGCTTTTAAATATTTTAAATCTGTACCTGGTTTATATTCAGATTGTGCCTCTCTGTAATTTAAATCTGGTACAGTAATGAGGAAAATATTAAGCCAAATAATGAAAACAAGATCATGGAATAAAAGTGATTAAAGTGAAAATGCAACATAGCTATATAAAATAGTGCTAATAGTAATAGCTGAAGCAAGGATATTTAAGATCTAAGGATCTTGCATTCTTTTTTTATGATCTAATAGAATCTACTATTACAGCACTATTGTTTTGCTATAAGGCCTCTGAGTAAATGGAAAATGTTCTTTCCAAAGAACTTTCCTCAAAGACTTAATAAGCTGTTTTAGCTGAAAAGACATCTGATAAAAGTTACAAAATTCTTGCGATAAGTCAAAGTTACCTCTTCCAAAAAATCTCTCTCCTCTCTTCTCTCTCACTCTTTTCTTTCCTGAGTAACTGTAAATCCATTACAGTCACATTTGTGTACTGCATGGTAAGAAATTGGGAACTGTTATAAGTTAAAGAACTAGTATTTGGCACTTATGCATGTACTGAAATACTGTTTCTTCCTGCATAATTTGGGTGTGCTTTTCATCAGCAAGAATCTTTGTTTGTAGTGTGAAATTCCATTGGTTGATACTGGAATCGCCTAATGCAATAGCAGCAGCATGAAAAGTCTCACATCTAATTCATTGCAGCACCCCCAAGCCTCCCCCCACCCTGATGTATGAAGGCATGATGCTCCTGTTAAAGAATGCCGGTAGGCCTTCCACCAGAATACAACTCTCTGGGATGAAATATGGGATACGCACATTTTTTTGTAGACTTCAGGTACCCCTAACCTCTTGATCTTTTGTACATCTCTATTTTTTTGGCTTGACGGACCACATGCCAACGTGCAGCCCAGAATTCCTCACCCGCGTGATTTATTGTTTACAGCTGTTCGAGTATTTCAGACATGGCAGCTGCTTTTCAGATGTCCTCAAATTAGAATGAAAGTCTCAGATAGAGGTCTTAATGCAAACCTGCATGCTCACAGAAAGGAAGGGGGAAAGCTGATGAAAAAATCATCTGAATTCTGCTCTAAAAGCTCTCAATTGATCCTAGCCTTGAGGGCAAAGGAAAATGTTTGGTTTATTTCGTAAGCTCATTAGGTGTGGGAGAGCCTATTTGGCATTTGCTATTGACCGGGCCTGAGCGAAAAGTGATCACTGGCAGGATGCTCAATAAGAGATCAATAAAAAGCGTGTGATTGGATTAGCTACTTGATCAATGCTTTGTGCTAATATATTAACAAGCAAATTACCAGGCAGCCCATAAGAGCAGAGTGCTGACTATAATTGCATTACAAACTATCGTGATCTAATGACCCTTGAAGTGCAAAAGGTTATTTATACAGTAAAAGGCTTAAAAGTAGTTTGAGTGATGCTGCATTATTTCAGAAAGCAAATCTTTCCCTCCATTAGCTAGCATTCAATCGTGTGCTTAAAAGAGGCCCAGGTATTTCGTGTTCTTCCAAAATTTTCAGACCAGTTTTATCACTACCTCTGAGATGGAAGCAGGAGAATGAGTGACAGTGTTTCAGTGGGCAATTTTGGGTGGCAGCACTTACGTGAGAGCTGGGAAATAACTAGAGAGAAGAGTGGGGAAGGATGTGGCTCCTTGGGGGGCAGGAGAGCATTACATTGTGCCCTGCTGCTGAAGGAATTGCTTAAAGGCATCTAAGCTGCAGATAGCACCATGCAAATACTTAAATCTGAAAATTGTGTATGAAATTTAGAAAAAATACATAAGGTATTGCAAAAACAGAACTCTTATACCTTTTGAAGAGTCTGTGTTGATTTCATTTATCTGCCATGAGACTGGAATAAAGCATCTGTTTCTTGAAGTTACATTATCTAGGTTTTTAGCACACCAGCTGTACCTTTTAGATTTCTGTAAAGAGCAGATAAGCATATTTAAAAGCAAGATCACTGTGCATCTTCAAACAAGGAAACCAGCTTGTTTTCTGAATTTGGTACTCACAGTTAAATGGAAAATTAGGAAAAACAATTGTAACCCCCACAAATGTTTCTATTGGGTTTCTAGTTCGTTCTCTTCTTTCCATTTCATAGTGCAAAATGCCAAGAGGTTTAATATCTGTCCTTTATAGGCATTATCTCTGATATACAGCAGGTGTAAGCCAGGTTAGCAGAAGTGTTGAACAAGCGTGCTAAGAAATAGGCAGTTGTGGAGTTTAGATTTCATCTTTGTCCGGACAGGCATTTTAGCTGCAAATTCAGATATCCCAGGCTTTGCTGTTGCCCTCCCTCTCTCCTCTGCCTTTCATGCCTTCTGAGGTGAGGCTGAAATGATGGCAGTGAGATATTATTGTGGGGTGTCGGGGTCTCTGACAGGGTTCAGGGGCTGAGGGGCGCCCCAGCCGCGGCCGCCCGCGAGGGGCGAGCCCTGGCCCAGGCTGCCTGCGGGGTGCAGGGTCCCTGCCCGGGCTGACAGCAGCCAGCCACAGCTGACAAAACAAGCTGCCAGGCTGCTGCCCCCGGGGTCCTGCTTGTCGGGAGAGGAAGCACTGTCAATCAATGCACATACACAGTACAGGGAGAAACCTGATCACCGATGGCGCAGCTCCGGGTTTTGATGGGTACTTGTCAGTTGTTTCTGACTTCTCAGGCTCATGGAAGGGGCCAGGCCAGTTACCTGCAGCATCAGCCTGGGCTGTGTGCGCATGCAGCTAAAAGGAGGGTGTCTGTCTATTTTACTTCACCCTGTGTCTTTGTTACTATTATTATTATTATCATTACTATTATCATCTTCATTATCATTATTATTATTATTTTACAGATGGAGCTCCCCATAGATGTCACATGATGAAACAGGTCTCTCTGACAACAAGGGTTTTGAACCATGTGCAATCCATTTCAGTTCTTTCTTTTCTCTCTCGTTTTAGAATTCCAAAGGGACCATCTGAAAGTGAATGTTTTCACAGCAACCAACAACTTTACAAACATCTTCAAAGTAATCCCTTTCTTCTTCTTCGGAGACACATGTTAGGACTTGAAAAAAATATCTGTAGTCATTATTTTAAAGCTTGTGTGGAGGAATTAAAAATCAGATACTTCTATTTTCAGCTACAGGTCTTACTTATTTACTTCAAAAATGTATAGGCCCAAAAAAATTCAGTAAAATTGTCTGTGACAGAACAGCTCAGGTAATGGGTCACTGAGTTATCAGGTCCCTTAGCAAAATTGCAGCACATATTTTATGTTATATCTCCATGAAGAAATTATTCAAAGGAATATTTTGTCACCCACATTCCTAACCAAGTACATCCAAAATCTTGCTTTACAATTTTGGACCTCAGTTTGAAGCTGAGGGTAGCAAAAAAGTTAAAGTATGGCCATAATTTCCAAACAGTGTTGAGAGACTGAACAAGCTGTCATTTTAACATTAATTGTTTATTGCTCCTTAGGTCAAAAAAGATATACACACACCTATCACCTGCAGTATGAGGAAAGGAAAGTATTTACATCTAGCTTATAGTTTAGCTAATCCCTCTGTAGCCTCTAGCCTAAAGTTTCCCGTGCAAACTCCCTTGATTTTTTTTTTTGGTTGGGAAAGAACTACATACCCTTTAAATTACATTCCCGCGTGTGTATGTGTGTGCGCGCACTGCATGTGTTTTCTCACAGTCATGCTAATTACTACACTTGATAAAATCATTTACTTCTCAGATTCTGAGTTTTCCACATTAAGACACATAAAAAGTCTGATATTTGGTAATGCTGTTCACTTTATACAGCTTCAAACATATCCTAGCATCTTAAAAGAAAAAGCAACCTTTTTTCCCTCTAGAAAATTCTCTCTCCCAGTCTTCACAAACAGGTTCTCTTCCAATAATTACAGTGAAAAGGAAGATTTTAGCTCCTGAGATAAGGTTTGTCAAGAGCAGATCAAGAGCATTTTTAACAACAACACATAAATCATTGCCAACTTTTGACCCAAACAGTTATGTCGCAAACTGCAATATAAAACAAAACCATAAAGTGGAGTTAATCATTATGTCTTCGGTAGACAAAATGCTTCTTTCGAAAGAAGAAAGAAAAATGCTTCTTTACTAAACAGTCAAATCCCATTTAATTCTTAAGCTTCCGTAACTCATCCACAGGTTTATCAAGTGCTTAAAATGAGCCGTCAAAGAAAATCCTACATCTTAGCAAGGTTCCATAAAGCTATTAGCTCCTCTTGTGAAGATGTAAGTTAATACTGCTAGGAACAACTGCTAGAGATGATTCTTCCTAGAAGAACCTGACTTCTCTAGTGAGGGTCATCTCATGAAATCTTTAGTGAAAAAGTATTGCTCCCTATTCCGTGCCTTGCAATGGCTGGTTGGTTAGTCTGAGCTGGGAGACAGAAGAGTGAGCAACTGTAATGTGAGAAAGAGAGGCCAAGAGAAAATAAATAGCTTGACAATTTCTTAACTGTAGGCCAGGCTGAGAGTAATGTATGAGAAGCTGGGAAGATTAGCAATATACTGCTAGGCCATTTCAGCAACGCCACCAAGATAAAAGAGAAATTGCACTGAAACCTTCTGACTGGTTTACACATTTACTTACACAGTGACAGCCTTTGAAGCACAAAGTATGATGCTTCAGACAACTGGATCGACAAAAGAGTAGTTACAAACATACACTTTTCAAACCCACAACTCTACTCTAGCATCATGGCCTTGGTGTGTATCTAGAGTGATAATAAGTGTGTGTCTCAAGATTGGCATATATTCTTCCTTCTAAGAGCAGAAACAGCCCTTGTGCCCTGGGAAACTGTGGAAGCCGTTCTATCCTCTTCTGATGGCAAAGAAAAGATTCATGTTTATCTCAACACCTTGGATGAGAATGCTCAGAGACTTCTTTTCTCCACCTGATGCCATGTCATTCCTCACTGCAATGATATTACTTTCTGGGCTGCAGAAGAAAGTGGTCTTGAGAGTAAAATCCTACTGAGCTGCAGGACATAGCTTGCTTCTCATAGAATTCCTTTCTAGGATTGCTTCACAACCCAGACAGTCATCCCTGAGTTGGTTATAGATGGCTCAAATTTCAACCCTTCCTTAAAAACTGCAGGGAGTGAAAAGATGAAATTTCTTTTGAAATGAAAACTGAGATTGAGATATAACCATATGAAGTGAGGAATTTAGTCTGTAGGCTAGGCATAAAGTACCTATGCTTTAATCAGGCCCGTCCCTAAGCCTAGTTTTATGACCATTTTATCCTGGTGTTTTGATGAGACCATTTCAGCATTTCATTCACATTAAGGGTTGATTTATATTTAGAAAAGTTAACTGTTGGCACTGAGAATCAGTAATGCTGAGACTGAACAAGTACATGCAGTTCATTTACACATGTTGGTAGCTTACTTGTGTGGTTGATAGATTACTCGTCCTGTTAAGGGGACGGGACAGAGTCAACGTTTCCACACCCTTTTCTTCCCACATGAAAGCAACACAGGCTTCTCTGCAGACAAGGCAGATTGATGATCTGGCAGTGTGGTAATTCTGCTGCTTTGATGATCAAGCAGTATTGTAATTCTGCTGCTTGAGACCTTTCATTATTAAACAGCTTAGTTCAAACAGGCAGGTTTGGAGGAATATCTTCAACCAGCATCCAATTTTCCCTGACCAACTACCTAAGGAGGAGGAGCACTCCTGTGTGACAGCACAGACTCTTTCCCGTGGGAATTTTTCTCTTCTTCTCCCTGTGTTCTATAAACAAAGATAAGGTTTGGATGTTATTGAATCTGTCTCTGGAATGATGGACAGTTCAACCTGGCCTATCAGCCTAGGGGGAGGTTTTGAATTGACCCCATCCAGGAACTTTCAAAAGTCTATATAAGTTTTAGAATTAAATAATAAAATCAGAATTCCGCCTCACCCGATTCAGCCTGGTTCTTGCACGCGGCCAGCGGCTCCACAGCGACACTCCTGTTTCTTGGCTCCTTCCCCACAGAGGACCCTTGGAAAAAAGGAAATTCCTTTAACAAGAGAAGGTTGAATTCTAACCTGGCTGCTGGCTAAGGGATTTGTATGGGCAACTAGGACTTGGCTTCTCCATGTGCTTTTTTTGTTTGTTTGTTTGTTTGTTTTAGCAACAAATACAAATGGGTTTTGGCAACAAACCCAAATACCTTTCTTATGTGATTGACCCCCTTGTGAATCCTTTGAGTTATTGAGACAATCTTTTATTGTATTGGCTTTTCTGTAGCTCTGGTTGGAGCCTTTGCACAAGGATTTCCAGCTCGCCAGTGATCCGGCTCACAGGAATGAAGTCTCCCACATCCCAATTGAGTATTCTGGGTGCTGTTGTTGTCAAGATACATTCTGTTTTCTTTCATTCTAAATAAAAACATGATTTCACCACTGCAGGATCTGGAATACTGTTCGTCTCAGTCCCAGCTAACAACAAAGGTCCTCCTGATATTTTTTAGTGTCTCCAAGTAAAATGGTTTCCAGTGTTTTCCCATACACTATGGCATCTTTTTGGATCAGGGCCTTGAGTTGTAAAGTAATTAAGATAATATTGTATTGTTATATTGTCCAAATAATTAGTTATAGGTATACAATATTAAAAACACTTTCATAAAAATATTTTGCAGGTGTTGTGGGTAGGAAAAGGGGAAGAATAAATAGTTGTTAGTGTAGAATGTGTTTTATTCTTATTGTCTGTAAGATTATGTGTGCAACTTCAAAAATACTTGGAAAATTGACTGTACGCATACTAAAAGTTAGAAAAACAAGTATTCTGTGTGTGGCAGTGATGAGCTGGCATTTTTGTCTTTCCTTTCTCCCTTGCTCATCACAAAACAGTTCAATGAAAGTACCTGTGCCCAGCCAGAATGGGTTTATGAGAGGCAGGTCCTGCTTGACTGACCAGATCTCCTTTCATTGCAAGGTGACCTGCTTAGTGGATGAGGGAAACACTTTGGGTATTGCCTATCTGGACTTTAGTAAAACCTTTGACATTGTTTCCTACAGCAATCTTATGGAGAAACTGGCTGCTCGGATGAGTGCACTGTTCGCTGGGTAAAAGCTGGCTGGACAGCTGATCCAAGACAAATGAAATGCAGTTACATCCAGATGGCAGCTGGTCACATGTGGGCTCGGTACTGGGGCCGCTTCTATTTAATATCTTTATGAATGATTGGGATGAGTAGATCAAGTGCTCCCTCAGTCAGTGTGCAGATGACGCCAAGTTGGGTGGGAGTGCTGATCAGCTGGAGGGCAGGAAGGCTCTGCAGAGGGATCTGGACAGGCTGGATCAATGGGCTGATGTCAATTTTTTGAGGCTCAACGAGTCAAAATGCCGTGTCCTGCACTTGGGTACCAACAGCCGCATGCAGCACTACAGGCTTGGGGTAGAGTGGCTGCAAAGTTTCTTGGCATAAAAGTACCTGCTGTGTTGGCTGACAGCCAGCTGAACATGAGCCACCAGTGTGGCCAGGTGGCCAAGAAGGCCAAAGGCATCCTACTTGTAAAAGAAATAGCGTGTCCAGCTATAGGATCAAGGAAGAGATTGTCCCTCCATATTTGGCACTGTTAAGGCTGCACCTCCAATCCTCTGTTCAGTTTTAGGCCCTTCACTGCAAGAAAGACATTGAGGCACTGGAGCTTGTCCAGAGAAAGGCAACGGCACTAGTGAAGGGCCTTATGAAGGAACACAAGTCATATGAGGAGCAGTTTAGGGAGCTGGGGCTGTTTAGCCCAGAAAAGTAGAAAAGGAGACTCCAGGGGACCTCACCACTCCACAAACACATGAAAAGAGGTTATAGTGTGGTGGTGGTTGGTCTCTTCTTCCAAGTAGCAAGCAATAGAACGAGAGGAAATGGCCTCAAGTTGTACCAAGGGAGGTTTATATTAGATACTGGAAGACATTTCTTCACTGAAGGTGTGGTCAGGCATTGGAATAGACAGCCCAGGGAAGTGGAGGAAGCACCATTCCTGGAAATGTTCAAAAGATGTATAGGTGTGGCACTTAAGGACGTGGCTTAGTGGCGGACATGGCAGTTCTGGATTAACAATTAGACTGGCTGATGTTAAAAGTCTTCTCTGACCTAAATGATTCTATGATTCTATATACATAGTTTAGGGGTGCACATCTGCAAAAGTACAAATACTGTAACATGGGTATTTCTGAGAGCCAATGGTATTTCTTACTCTTATTAGTACTTCATTAAAAATCAATTTAATCGAATTAGTAAACATCAAAGTGTGCAGAATATCCTTGCACATATATCAACATACCAAACAGCTTTCCAATGTTGTTAACTGCAGAAAAAACATTTCAGAGATTTACCAACTCCATGCACTTCAAAACAGCTCACTTAAACTCCTGCATCCCTTTGATCAAATACCTGGAAAATATGCCTTAATGCATTGACAGTCTGGAATAAGCGTGCTTTGGTCATTCTGATGCACAGTTAATGTTCAAAATCACATACAGATTTTTGAGATAAAACAACTTTCCTTTGTTTTTTTCTGTCGGCATTGCATTTTGCTAAGGCAAAAGTTTGGTTGCTTTGCAAATTTGTAGAAAGTGTTTTCCCACTTAACATTCAAAAATTATTTTGTTGGTGATATGAGTAGCCTCCATTTTGGTCAGCATTACATCAAGGTTTTCTTGATGAACCTAGATGTACAACTGCATATATAAGCCTTTCATTCACACCTCTATTTCTTTTTCTTTCTTTCTTTCTTTCTTTCTTTCTTTCTTTCTTTCTTTCTTTCTTTCTTTCTTTCTTTCTTTCTTTCTTTCTTTCATGGCATGGGGTAGCCTATAAAAACTAGTTAAATTGTAAATGATGTAGTTATTTAATAATGGAAAGAAAAGTCCTACAGTCCTTGTACACCCCAAACTGTCTTTACTTCATAGGAATATTACAATGTCATAGGAAAATTACAATGCTACAATTACAATAAAACTTTCTTTTTCACTGTACCTTACAATCACTACTCAATGAAATCTCACTGCACAGCTATACAACAGAAGCAATTATTATTATTAGCTCTATTTCTTATGCAGGAAAACAGACATTGAACATCTGTGCAATTTGTTCAAAGACTTACCTCAGCTAAATGGAAAAGCAATGAAGAACATCCAGATCTATCTTTAAACACATGATAATCCTGCCAGACTTGAAAAAGACATAATGAATTCTACTTGATTACTTCTTGGAGCATGATGAAACACTCGCCATTAAACTTTGATGAAATAGACACTTTCAAAGTATTACTGATTGGCCACTACCATTACTTTGTAAGTAACTAATTATGTTATAAAGATGGAATTGTCCCTCCCGTCTATTATATGGATTTCTCTATGTATCATTCCTGAATTTCATTGCAAAGGCATTTCTGTGGGCAAGTTACTTCTAAAGAATTTGATATTCTGAATACTAAGGAACTAGTTGCTATATTTCAGACACTTCATTCATGTTAACCTCTTTGTTTTAAAAGATTGGATGCCATTATATATTGGCTTAATGTTTATGGTAAATCATTGAACTAGTCTCATTATTCCCAGTAGATGAATTGATTAAGTAATTTGTTCTGAGCATATCAGTCACCCTGCAAACTTTCCAGTGGTCCTTGATGAAGCCTGCATTTGTACGAACAAAAGTTTTACACACTAATCATTTTTATGGGTCTTTCCGCACCCTGTCACTTTTGTGCAAAATCAATAGAATGTGCACACATTCAAACTCATTTGGACATCAAAAGAGCTTTCATACCCATGACTAGAGGCCATTTTGGAAAACATTGGGGTTTTCTTCCTTCTCAGTTCAAACTTGGCTTCTGAGAACACCTAGTCAGGGCTATTAAGTACCCCCAAAATAATCCCATTATTCCATGTTACTCTCTTTTTACCATGTATGCCTGTATTTATTTATTTGTTTATAAAATGCCTTTAAATGTATGCAAATATGTGTGTCAATTTGGTACTGTTTGTCGTATTTAAAAATGTTATTTTATTTTCTGAAAACTTTAACTTGTTCTTTGTATTGTGCAATGTACTGCTACTGGGCTACCTCCCTTATTTATGCATAAGCATGTCAGTGAACAAGCTGTAGTGATTGTAGAGGGTCTGTGTATTTGTGAATACAACAATCAAGTAGTTTTTCATTTCTAATCTGTATTTGTGGTACATTACCCCAGGGTACAAGGTTATTCACAGTATTATGAATTTCAAGAATGGGCTTCTTGCCTACTGAATGAACTATACATCTGTTCTTCACTAAGATGGTTTCTTCTTGAACAGGAAATGCTACTGATACTTAGAGAATTGTAGCATTTAATGGAATTTCCTTCATGGAAGTTTTTCCATATTTCTCCTTAGAAACATTTAGAATCTCAGTTAAAAACAGAGTGCAAAGGTTGAAAAGTGAAGAATTTAAAATTTGAAAGGACTAAACTGGAAGTATTGCACACAACGTACACTTTATCCTCTGTACAGAAATATTATGGTAAAGACTTTGAAGCCTCTGTTCAGGTCACTGTTTTTGTCCAGCTCACCGATTCAGGGGAAATTATGAAAGAGTGTTGTAGCTCAGAGATCCTTTATTTCCCTTCCTCCGGGGCTGATCATGTGCAAGGGACAAAATACAAGACATTTCTTAAATGGAACAATGAAAAATTTAGAGATACATTACTGTTTCATCCTTCTCCTTACAAAATGCGAGGGCATGAGAGGGGAATAATGTGCACTGTTTTATGTAAATAATCTCTGTCTTTTTCAGTTGAACACTATGACCCTAAATTGGAGTTATACCACTATAAAACTGAAATTATAACCTGGATGAAGGCTGGTTGATAACGCATATATACAGAGGGCAGAGCTGGAAGCATTAAAATGTCACCTTTGCTTCTGAACCTCTTTGCATTAATCTTTAAAAGCCATACTATTATTTCAGTCTAGTTTTTATAGAATCTTATGCAGACATGCATACATAGGGACAACTTTCCCTGACATACTTTCAGTGGCCGTTGCAGAAGACCAGAAATGAACAGCAAATAAGCCGTTTGAGGGCACTGTATCATGTTTAGCTTTGTAGATGTTTCTGAGTCTTAAAAGAATTTGTACTAAGATAAATCATCTTTGGAATGCATTTGCAAAGCAATTTATAAAATAGCATGCATTGATACTCTTCGAAACTAGGAAGAAATAGGGCTCGTATGACCCTCGAGATTGACTGCTATATTCCATGTCCCATTTATTTCACATAAGTGGCTCTTTAAGAAAAAACGAGCAAAATCAAAACATAATCAGTGACGACAATTAGGGATGTGGCATAAGCAGAGTCAGTATTCCACTGAGATGCTGTTTTTGGACAGTGAGCAGTAAACCTGATATTCACTCTTCCACATGCAATTGTTTTTAACCAATTAATGAATAATATTTAATGTGATTAAAATAAAGGAGCAGATTATAATTTCATTTTATGGCTGACTAGTAAGAGGGTTGACCAGTTTTTCTAGATTTGACAGCACAGAGTAGTAAATTCATATCTTGTTGAATGTTAATTTTTAAATGCTAGAAGAAAATAAAGTTCTACTCATGGAACTACCATTCAGCCTTTTTATTTGAGTTCATCAGCCACTAGTGTTTTATATTTTTACTTACTTATTTGGTTGTTTTAGAAAATTTCTTCACTGCATTAACCACATTAAAATCCTTCTTTAGAATAAGATCAACACCCAAGGCTAAATTTAAACCTCAGGAAAGGTAAAAGAATCTTTAATTTATGAAACTGAACAAGTAGACTTATCTAAACATCTCTAGGGCTTTAATGGGGGATATCTATAATTCTCTGAATTGTATTCCTTTCACAGTGATATTTTGTAATTCCATTCTATTACCCTTGCTTAACATTAATGAGATAAAAAGATCACATTATGGCGATTGATGTTCTTCAAATTAAATGCACGTTTCCATGTACAAAGCTGTCTGCTAATTTAAAAAACATAGCATGTAACATAGAATCATGACCATGGTCATCACTCAGCTGGGATCAGATAGCATTTTTTATCTATTCATTGGATTTAACAAGGCATGAGATGGAAGCAGAATACAAAGTGTGGGTAGATTATCCCATATTCCCCTTTTTGGCCACTTCTTGGCAATCTCAGCAAGGAAACTGAGGCTTCATGTTGCCATGGAAATAAACCTCAAGGTCAAAGGGGCATATGGAAGGTCAGGCAATGACAAAGGAACATCTGAGAGGCCATCTGGATGAGTGACCTGACATAATTAGTCATTAATCCCACTCTTGGGAACAATAGAGTTAGCCGAGAATGTGTTTGGACTTTGATCGTGGTCAGGGTGATCTCATGGGGGAAAGGGAAGAAAGCTCCACTTGGTAACTAAGCAGATTACCCTGGCATGCTGTTAACTAAAGAAGAGTAGTCAGGAGAGGCCAGTGGGATATGCATTTTACATATGCTATGTTTTCCCTTTAGTTACTACAGGCGGCTCTAGAGCCATGTGGCTCTAGGATTAGCTTTTGGGTAGTGATTTATTTTTTTTTTTACAGTTTTCAATGAAAAGCGAGCAAGTGTCCCAAAATACTTCACTTAAAATTCCCAGGCAACAGATGGGAAGAGAGCTGAAGAGCCAAAGGCATCAGTCAGCTTTACAGGTGTCAATATTTACTAAGTAGAGTTGGGCAGAGTGCCCTCTGGGAAAAAAAGGGAGAGAATGGCTAATCAGTAAAACAATAGCAATCATCCCTGTTGTCTGTTTTGTACTGAATAGTTAGAATTATCATATGACCAAGTGTGTGGCAAAAGCTCCCCATCAGCATCTGTCTTTTCATTCCCACTGCTTTCCCTGTCATGTCATGTATTTTCATTATTGAGACAAGGGCCTTGATGAGAAGATATCCCTGACATGTATCTGAGATTCTACCACTTGAAGAGTTGGTGATATTTGGTGATTGGTTGTCTACAGTGTTGTGGGGTATGAATTTGATAATGGACTACAGTAAATGAATGCAACCCAGCACAAGCAAAAATTAATTTTTCCTTTGGATAAAAAAAATATGCTCTTTGCTATGCCATAAATGGAAATAAATGAAATAGACTAAGAAGGCCATACAGTAAGAGTAGAGGGGGATTTCAGAGATCTTTCTTTAACTAAAGTGAAATGCAGCATGTAATGTGCTCTTTTTCAGCTAGAGTATGCTTGTTAAAAGTTTTCTCTAAACTAAAACTATATTGAACAAGCTCTCCTTAAATTCCATTATATTGAACAATCTCTCCTTAAATCTATCATCTTGCCTGTTACAAACGCATTTTCCCAGGCTAAGAGCAAAAGATAAACCACTACTACTTCACTATAAATACAAGTAAGCATCTAGGAATGTCCATAGCAAAGGTCAGATATGACAGCAGCTGCAGTCCTTTGCTGTCTCTAGATAATGAAAATAACTTTTGCAAATAATTTCTGCCCTCAACAGGTCCCACATTTTAAATTAAGTCTTTAATAATTGACCAAACCCAGGATGAATATGTGCTGCTGCACTGTAACTTGTACTTATTTTAATGTGCATAGAGGAAACCCAACATTCTTCCTTTTGTTATTGAGATTTTGACACCAAAGGCTACTACTTTTCCCTAAATCATATTATTAACCTGCTTTATTAATAAACAGTAGTTGCACCCCAGGAAAATACGTTTGTCAGGTAAAATCAACAAAATCCTTGGAAACTGTAGGTTTATCACTCTCTTCATTCCTTTTAAAATTGCCAAGTAAAAGACTGACAAAGCTGTATTGGTTTGTACTTTTAAAGAGCTATATGGTGGTTACACTATGAAGATCTAAATCCTTTATCCAATGAGAAAGATTATTTTGCTGTGGTGTTTTTGTTTGCCTAACAACTTCTTATGGACTATAAGAAATTAGAAAGTGTATAATCCTTCCAGAAAGGAAGGTATATAATCTCAGGAAAAGTTGTTTTTCCTTGAAGAAGGAACAGTATCACTAATGGATTGACCTTGACGAACAGACTTTGTTTGAATAAACACAAACCAAATCTTGTCAGTTTCATAAGAATATGAAGTCAATTTTGGCAAAACTTCAGCATTACTCTTGAAGGAATAATCCATCTGATGTGATCAGTAGTGTTCACACAATGGAAAAACTCAAAACTATAGAGGATGAGGAAGACATTAATTTGGAAAAATCTATGAGCAACAAATGGCCTCTTTACTTTTTGTGAAATCATCTTGTTTTCATTTGAGAAAATCATGTTATGCCCAATTTATTAGGGGAAAAACATTTCCACATTGTCCTATTATATTTTTTAAATTATTTTTTTAAAGAATAAAAGTGGAGAAGAGGGGGATTATGCAACATGCTGGCTATTGTGCTTGACTTTAGTGCACAATTATATTCTTCCTTCAACATATTCAAACACAAGCACTTGACTTCAGTAACAGTATTTTAGCCTTCACAGCAAATAGGTGCTAGCATAGAACCACTTGAGAGAATCATGGTATTGACAGAGATGACCTTACAAATCTATAAATTCTTCTATTTCCTGTTATTTTAATAGTTTAGTAAAAATATAATGTTTTCATAGGACTCTATCCAGACTTCATGTACCATGCTACCCATGAGTAAGTCAGAACAGAATGACTGAATGGGGATATAAACAGGCCATTGTTTTACAGCATTGTTTGATTGCCTAAGGTTTGACTTGAAGTTGTTAAGATATTGTGTTTCAGAATGACTCATCCCAGTCACTGTGGTAAGAAGCTGCATTTGGTTTCATTTATCAGTACTACTAAATAAAATACATCTTCCATGTCCCCATTGCAGCCTAGTACCTAGACAATACTCAAGAGGACAAAACCTTTCCTTCTGTGGAGTTTGAGTTAACAATGCTATATCATACAGGGTTGTGGTTTTTTCATACTTTTCAATTTCTTGGTTGTACATAGTTTTGAAGAAAAGACCTTCATCTCCTTGTTTTAATTAACACTTGGGGAAATTTGGAAAGTGTTTAATTGGTGATCTTTTTGCCATCTACCTCAGACAGAATCATATTGTCCTGCTGTTGCATCAATGTAAAATTTCTGCCGTTGATGCAACAAGTAAGAATGACACTATGATCTAATCCTGACTTTGCATGGGTTTCTTATGTCCCTCTTCAGATCACTAAATCACTAAAGCTTTGCGGAAATGAAATATGGTCCCTGCACATGCCAACACCTGACTGATATCTTCCTGGCTAACTGAGGTGGCATTTTAGGTTAGACCATGAGCCTGGGTTTCTGGTGGCCTTCTGCAGTTGTGTTCTAGCAGTTCATCTCCTGAAGTGCTAAAGAGGATAGAAACTAACTGCTGAAAACAGCAAAGCATTTTTTGTTTCAGCTTTCCCTCATCTGTTCTGACGGCATCTGTCTGAGGGCTTCTTGTTTGGTCCAGTGCTCCCCTTTCTCCTCAAGTCAATGAAGCTGGTGGGGAAATTAAAAAAAAAAACAACCCTTTCTTTCAGCTTTTACCCTCCACTTCCAGCCTGGCTTCTGTATGGCTCAGTGTTGTTCCGGCTCACCAAAGAAAGCCCAGGCCATCCAGAGGTGCTGGCTGGTACCTTGTTTGGCATCACTGGGTTACAACCCAGAGCCAGGGATTGCACAGCTCAGGCTGTGCTTTGTTTTGGGCACTGATTTAACTGGTGGTGGATGTGTGTGTGATTTCACACAGCAAAGCTGCAGGACTGTTCATTTCCACCTACCTCTCACAATATTCCATAATCCCTGAGCCACTTTATTTATTTTCACAATACTTGATTGAAAAATGGCTTAGAAATACTGAGAAAATTCTGGTCATAATTGAAATATCGATTGAGTACTGCTATTGATATTCTACCTTGGAAGATTCATATCACTCTGAGGTTATTTCCAATCCTGTTATTTGTTTTCACAAAATGGAAGCCAGAGGTTATGAGCTGATTTCTTATGACCTAGAAACACTGCAGATGTAGACAAAGAAGTTTATTCCTTCTTCTGAATTTGTCATTGCATGTGAATGAGAAAGAAAAACTCTGAACTCAGTTTTTATTGCTTGTCTTTGAAGACTGACACATTTGTACATATGTTCTTAAAGAGAATTTTGAAACAAGTTTTTTTAGTATTAAATTTTTTTAAAATATTCAAATAATAAATTAAAACAAAGAAGAATTCAAATACCATGAATTTATCATAATAAAGCTTTGCAGCCTGAATATCCTGAGCTGAGATTCACAGTCTAAAAAAGGAAGGGGGGGATTGATCTTCAGTCTTTTTCATGAGCATACCTATTCAGGGGCTATCTCATCTACATGTGTACAGAAACTGCCTCTTCCTCTATCATTCTTTAAATTGACAATTTTGAGCCTCAAAGTCAAGTAGACTTAATTCCAAAAGAGTTAAAAATTATTTGACAATTTCAAATATTCCTTTTGATTAAAACTATTTGTAAGACATGCCTTAAATTCCCAAGTTTGGATTTATTAAGAGTACTTTTTCATTTATGTGCGGAAAAATGCCCTATAAATATCAATTCATTCACATTGAAACTCAATGTATTTCCACAGATGTAGTATCTGGCAAAATTAAATTATAATTATAAGACTGTAGCATAATTTTATGCATGAGAGTATAATCAAGACACCAAGAATGAATGGTGGTTTTAATTAATGTTTATACAGCTTATGGCAGCTGCTAAGCATAACTACCTTCCTAATTTTAACAAACTATTTAATACCACCTATGAGTCTGGTTGAAGGAGGAACTCTGGAGAAGCAACCACTAGGAGACCTTTCAACATACTAGGAAGATGAGTAGTGCTCTAACAGAACAACTGTCTCAAGAAGTACTGACAGAAACATTAGGAGAGTTTGAAATGCTAAGTAAACTGAAAAGCTATTAAGTTTGGTATAATGTGTTTTAAAATAAAAAATAATTTAGGTTCAAATGGGAAGGATAAATAAATAGAATAGTGCACCTAGTTCCTAAGAAATCATAGTAGAGAAAAAAACTATAGCTGAGTTGTCTTTTTATATAATAAAAATAGGGAACATCTACTTGCTTATAATAGAACTTAAACTTATATCTTGAAGCTGACATTTCAGATCAAAGGCCAGTTTGGAATAAGTTTTACTGTATAAATCCTTTTAGTATTTCACAGAGCATTTCAGAAAAAAGAAATCCTGCGAGAAAAGAATTATGTTTGAAGAAAGTTTAATGTGTTAGGATTCATGTTAATTCAGTGTTAAGATTCCCACAGCAAGCCTTCAATTCGCTAGTGAGTAGATAAAGCTTGTATTCATACTGCTGTACTGTCATTACAGAAATCAGAAACAGGACTGAAAATCCTTTTGTTGACTGGGTTAGACAATTAATTAAACATTAATATGCAGTCTTGATACATGTCTGCAGTGTTCTGTGCATGCAGCTGCTACCACAAAAAAAAAGAAATAACAAATTCGTTATATTACTGGTTTTTTACAAGTACACCTGAGGTATAACTGAAATGTTCCATGACAGATGAATTGTCCTAAAATCTTCTGTAAAATAAATATTAACTTCTTGTTCTTATGATTTGGGAATGCTTGAACAACGCACTATACACATTCATTCTCATAGGATAAACAGTTGGTTTATCCTATGAGATAAACCTTTCTAATATGGTTGAATTTAGAAGAGAGCATGATGTTTTGAAATTGTCATAAATATATATCTGTTAAGAAGACCAATCAATATAGAGCCTAAAAATTCTTACTCACATTCACAAATAATTTGCAAGACTAAAACTCGTAGTGTCTGATTTACAGTGTACTTAAAATAAAAAGTTGAAAGGCTCTAAAGGTGGTATCAGGCACGTCAGAATAATCTTATTACGTATTGATAAATATTGATAATATTCATCAAAAATAAATATTTTGAAAAGCCAGCTGAGTGATTTCTGTCCAGCTTTCAAAAGCCAATCAGTTGTCACTATACCAGCTTTTGCTATTGGGGTAGCTACACAAGGCTATAATTAAGTGCCTTATATTCTTGTAAAGCAAATTAGAAAAGGTAGAGCTGAAAGATGAGTACTACGACAGGGAACTTGCTCAGAAACAAAACCACCTAGACCAAGACTCCCTAGAAGAAGCCTTGAAGAAAAGGCATCTGGCAGTCTGTTCTGTCTTAACTGACCACATCAGTAAATCACTAAGCTTATTCTATTAGTTCACCATCCTTGCCACACAAAAAAAAAAATTCTTCAGGAATGGAGTGCAGAGGAGAATCTGGAGAAAAATGAAAGTGCTCAAGCTGTGAAACTGGGCTTACGTATTTTTACTGTAGAGTGCAGCTGGAGGGAACTTTCGTGCCATTTTTGAGACTAACATATAACAGGTTGGTCTTTATTACTTCTTAGGTTTACATTACTGGTTTCTGAGAAATTTATTCTGCTGTTTCAGAGCAAAGTTAAAGATGCAAGTTTAAATCACTGAAACTCATGGAATTTAGTCTTCACCTGTTTGATTTTTGCTTTCAAAGGGAGTGCATGCATCCTCACAGTCAGTTATGAGGTCTTAGCTGGGAGCCAGGATCAAACAGCTGAGAGATGATAGAAAACAGGTCCATAAACCCCTTCTCACTTATTCCCAAACATATGAGCACTTCCAAACTGCTCGTTTGATTCTGGCATAAGGCAAGTTCAACTTCAGTTTTAGTCTTATGTTGTCATCTTGACTCTGCCTTGAAAAGGAAATGCTCCTAGAGGTATTGCTGGGAAGCAGTTTAGGAAGCTGCTCCTTGTTGCCTCTCAGCTGTACACTAATGGCTTCCAGCTGAACTAACTGCATCCATGCTTCTCCCCCAACCTGTCCCCCTGCAAGCCACTACTGGTGATGAACACAAGCCCAATCCATCGTAGGTGTCAGGACCAGGGGCCACTGTTTTTAACACTGACTTTACTGCTTTCCTGCATATCTCCAAGTGAGTCCTTATCTCCAGTTCTGTTCCTTCAGTGGTCTTTGGTGAAATGGGGTTAGCACTCCCCTCGGTGGTGTCTGTGCTTCAGCTGGGAGTCATTAACTGACAGCTTGTGAAATGGCAAGGAACAATTTCCTAATTGCCTGTCAGCTAAGAAACTCTTCCAGCATGTGTCACAGCAAAGTCAAGCAGGTTATTCTGGTTATTTCAAACAACCCCCAGCAGTGACTTAGACTACTCTGGTTTCATTTTTCATGATGGGATTGTCCAAACAAATGATCACTCACAAAGTCCAGTGATGAAGGAAGCCATGCATCCTTAAAAAACTCTCCACTTTCATTTACTTGCTCTTACCCAGACACTGCTATCCGTGATCACACAGGCACATTCCATGCACATGAGGCACAGATTTAGAAAGCCCCCTGTGACTGCACTGGGGATGGAGACTCTACACACAAAACCATGAAGGTCTGGCAGCAGCTCAGGGTACACCCTGGACAGAAGCACAAGCATTGCAGACCTGTGTATAACTTGGTTGCTGTTTTATGGGGAAGGCAGCAGAAAATGAAGTTAGTTTGCATGGCAGCTTCCTGACAGAAGGATCCATGCAGCTGGAGAGACATCTCCACCTGTGTTAACCACTCCAGCCTCAGTCCAAATGGCTTTAAAGCCACATATCACGTGAGGCTGCTTCACCTACCAGGATAAAAGTAACTGCACTGGCAGATGCTTCACTATTATACTTCAAGCTGAGCATCAGCACAGCTAAGAGTGCAAGGATCTTTAGGCCAGAAGAAGATGAGGAAACAAGCAAGTCCCATGCATCTGTAGCCTATTTGTTAGAGCTATGAGGTGTCAGACTGCGTTTATGTTCATTTTCCCTGAACTGCTTGTGTGCTTTATCTTAGGCATTTTTATATGTTGTTGCCCCAGGAGCTGAGCAAGTGGGAGTTAAACTGCATTTTGTTTTAGTTGTCACCTGTACAAGTTCCACAATCAAGGTTTTTCTAGTTACAGTAGTCTGAACGGAAAGGAACAGAAAGATCAAGCAAAATACCTCCGACTTATCTCTCTCAGGGCAGTACATGGAGGAACAGGAATTCAGAGCCATAATTTTGCAAGTTATGAACTCACAAAAATGGAAAGACTTTTTCTATACCAAGACCCAAATGTGCCCTGATGGTTCTGAATAAAGAGAATGAGCTACTAGTCCAGAGGTGAAAGAGCAGGATTTCCAGCAATAGATCTTCATCCAAGAACTGTGCATAGTATCTGCACATTAAAACTTAAAAGCAGCCTTTCTAACTCTTGTCAGCCTGTGAAAGCCTGATGTTTTTTTCTTTGTTTCAGAAAATGCTTTCACTGAATGCATGGAGATCAAACAAATTGCCAGACTGCAGAGAATCAGGCCCTTGCTTAAGAGTCCAAGAGGTTTCCAGTCTGGCACCCAAGTAGACAAGTGGCCAGGCAAAGCTATTTTTGAGATGTAGCTGTTCAGTTTCATACATGAAATTAGCTGATAGCTTAAAAGCTGTTAGTTCCATAGATACCTAGGTTTTCACCTCACTAAGAGGTACCCCTCAATAACAGTCTTAAAACAGTCTGAGAGCTGAACCTCACAATCCAGTGCATATATGTTACACTGCCAGCTAGAAATTCCAACCCCAGACAGCTTGGTGCTTCATACTGCACAAAGACCTTTCTGATTTGTTACCATATGTTGGGCTTCAGTGATGAAATCAGCAAATGAAACCAGCTGCATTAAATACTGAAAAAGTCTCTCATTCAGAGAGCAAGCCATCCATGGCCTACTGGAGTTCCAGAGTTGTAATGATCTGCTGTAAAAAAATAGATTTTTGGGGAAGATGCAGAGTTCTTAAATTCTTATCTCGAGGAAAAGGGCTTATTTATTTTTTTGAAAATGTGTTTGAGCAAGAACTAGTTCTGATGGAAAAGGAAAGAAGTTAAGGCTGCTCACATGAGTGCTTTAATTTCCACAAACTAATGAAGTGTCTTCAGTTGTGTCTATATTGTGCCACTGTTTATTTGGCTTGTTCACACTCAGCTGTAGGTGGCTCTTCCAGACATTCCTGTTTCAGTATGGTTTTTGAGGAGAAACAATATTGGCCAACATGCCAAACTCAACTTTCATGCTGTCTTGTAAATAAATGCCTTGAAAACATTTGTGGACTGAACTTTCTGTTGCTGGTTTCTTCCCAGGCAAAAATTTATGAAGTGTGTAGGAAAAATCTAGAGATTCTAAGTTTCCAAAACTGATGATAAGACATTTAACTCATTTCCAGTTACATATACTTACATATAAGTCAAATATCCTTTGAAAAACTACTGCCCACATAGCTTGGATCATACGACCAGTGAATACTGGCAGCTAAATTTGATTAAACAACTGACTAATTAGACACATTAAATTGGATATGATGAAAAAATCCTTATAAATTTTGAGTTATTTGAAATTAATTTAGTTTTTTCTGGGGAAAAAAAGTGTGCAGGGCATTGTAATGAGTTTCTTGCCTTTTCTTTTTAAATAGAGGTTTCAAATTATGTAGATGGCTGAAAGAAAAACAGTTCCAAAGTGTAGCTGCTCAGAACTGCCATCCAGACTGACACACTTTTTTTCCATTGTTTGGCATGCAAATTACAGAAAACTTAGCAAGGTGAGCTTTTGTAAAAGGCTGGACAAGATGACATCTTGGGGGTCCTTTCCAACCTGAATTAAGTTTATGGTTCAGAAGGTAATAACACAGAAGATATAAAATCAGAGTAATAGGCCTTCTGTACCTGCTTCCCTCAGTGCTTTGTAAGAAACTACAAAGTTACTGTAAATTCAAGTAATCTTTGCCTGTGAGCAAGTCACAGCTACAATGCTGGAACTGTATTCACTTTCAGGAGAAGCTACTCCCAGAAGTTAATCTGAAAGCCCTGAGCAGGGTCTAACTCCTTCCTTCTGAATGGATGGACGTCTTATCAGTCTTTCTTGGTTTATGGGGGCAGCACTAGGTAGAAGGGACCAAAGATCAGACAGGAGTTGAATAAGCCTATGATCTGACTCTAAATTTGGACGAATAGGCTAAAGCAGGAGGAAGTGCACTGCTGCTGCCACCTACATTGTGACTGCCCTAGGAGTAAGCACATAGGAACAGAAAATTTTGTACAAAATAGCTGTGATAAGGATGAGCCCTGACAGAGAACATGGAATAATGTTGAAACTCTACATTAGCTAACCCACGTGCTGCTGAGGTCGTAATCCAAGGGTTTGCACAAGCTATTTTACCCTGTATCTTATTTAACAATAATTCTGACATTACTACTGAGGCCTATCAAGCAAAGATATACCCTTGGTCTCTTATTGAGACTGTCTGGGAAAAAAAAGCGAAGAAAAGCTCAATGGGATGACACTTCTCATTGTTCTCAAATTGCACCCAGATACAGTGGAATCATTCCACTGCTGGAGCATATGTTCAGTGGTTACACTCATGGGCAACAGTAGAAAAGCCTATGACAAATAGATGTTGAATACTTTTGAAAATCTCAGCCTTGTTTTTAGCTTCTATAAGGAGGCTCCTTTATGCTCTGCAGTGCAGCATTCAGTGCAGGAATGTAATAGTAATGCAGTATGTATAACATTTATATGCCATTATCATCATCATCATTATCATGATGTGTTATCTGTCTGGCAATCTGCTTGCAATATGAATGACAATTCTTCATATTGGTCATGTTTTTCCATGAAGCATCTAATTATTGCTGGCAGAGAAAGGCAGCTTGGATTTAAGGAGGGACCAGATGTTGGTAAAACTGCTTTTAAACTCCTCTTTGTTGCTTCCTGGACCTTCCAGCATACAGAGAAATTGCAGCAATTTGGTAGCCTAATCTCTTCAGCTGTTTCTGTTATGTTTTAGCACCAATCTCTGTGTCATGGACACCCAAGGAAGCCAGTAAATTTTATCCAGGTCTTTCCTGTTGTCCACTGGTATCAATTAAAAATATTCATGGCAGCCAGTATCTACCTTATCGAGAATGACCTTGATTGGGATCAATACCAAAGGATTGCTCAGCTTGAGGTAAAAAACTGGGAAATTTGAAAACCAAATGTCTTTTCTTTTAGAAAAATATTTTGCACTGACTTTTAGCAGCATAGGGTCAGAGTTTTCACTGAGTGTCCATTTCAGTATCATTTTTTCAATAATATATGAATTTGAAACCAGACATGAGCTTCAGTTTCCCAGTTAAGAAACCGCTTCCACTTGTCCAAGGCTTGTATTTTCCATGGGTTTATCCTAAGCTCCACATCATGTAGAGGCAATTAATTCCTGGAATGCTCCTGAACAGAGAGGCCATCAAACATAATTTTATTACAGGTTCAATATAAAGGAGTTGGGAAGGGAAATAAGGAAGAAAATCAACTGGGCTGAACCTTTTGCATGAGTGTACTGCCTATGGCAAGAAGCAGTATCAACACACAGTATTATACAAACAATAATTTATAGATCTCAAGATGTACACATTTTCAATTATTTGTTCTAGTTTAATGACACTTCGGGGGTTTTTAAATTTCCTTTTCTTTTTAATGGTTGTCAGCTTTCTAACGCCCCCAAAAATGAATGACACCATTTATCTTCTCTGGCAAAAAGTAGTCTTCAGGTAGCTAAAGGACTTTTGGTTAAGTTTTAAAGAGAATTACAAATGGCTTAACATCAGAGTAAGTTTCTTTTAAAGGTCCCTAGGGTCTGATTCTGACTTTACAGACACTAAATTGCATAAGTGTGATTACTTCTGGGATATTTCACTGGAGATACTCCCAGTCCTTTAGCTGTAAAGCACCAAAGAATCAAGTATGTCAGTTCTCTGGATTATGCTGGTTCATAATGCAAAATCGGCAAGGAGAGAATCATTCTAACAATAAGCCATTCCATTTTAACCTCATCAAACAACACATAAAGTTCTTCAAAGAAATCATATCATCACTTGCAATACTTTGCATTGATAAAATATGTGGCTATCCAACTGAAATAATGATTTCTATTACCTTTATAGATAGTCATTTATGGCCGAGATAGATTAATGAGCCAGATCCTCAGCCAAGACAGGCCAAATTACCTTCATCTTCTGTATCATTATCTATCAACCAAACATCTTACCATCAGTAAGTGGAGAAAAGTTTAGTGGAAAGAAAAGTTGGACTGTTAAAAGTATTAACATTTCATTATTTTTCTTAATAAAAATGTCACATAAAATGTCTTATACCTAGATGCCACGATCTCGTTTTCTAAAATGCTGTGTCTAAAAGACAAAGCTAAAGGTTAAAATTAAATGCAATTATATTCCCCAGGAATAAAATGAATATACATTAAAAGTATAGTTAGGTTGTAAATTCATTTAAGTTTTTAAAAATTACAAAGGAATATATAAAATGCAAATTAAAGGAGAAAATCTTATTTATCTCCCCTGTTTGTATGGTAATTGGCTCCTTTTAATGAATTAATCTCATGCACAGACTCCTGCTAAATTAGACTACCTATAATGTACTGTCTTCAAGTAACTTCACATTCTCATTATGGCCTCCCTAATTTCTAAAGTAAAATTAATATAATTAGGGAGCAAATCAATACATATTGATCTTGAGTTACTTCAATGGAACAAAAGAATAACAGATTAAAAGGAGATGATTTTTGTTAGCATTGATTTTGTTAGCATGCTGAAACAACAGTGTTGAAGAATTAAGTCTTAAAATATTTTCCTTCCCTGAATGATATCCTCTGGTAATTTTATATTCTCTATGAAGCAAGCATGGCTGTGTTTGAAAGATATGGAAAAATAATTTTTTCACTCTCTGTATTTTGGTGACTGTTTATGGCATAGTTTTCCTATGGCAAAAGACATTGAGTGTATTTTATTTTCATGGAGATCAATTTCTGGCTGCAAATTATTTCATCAACCAATGTTTCCTTTTCCAACTGTAAATTAAAGGTGGATGCATGCTGGCAAACACTACCTGAATAAATAACTGGTAGTATACTGGGATATAATCAAGCATATACAGTGAGGAACTTGAAGCTCATAATGAGAAATAATGGAAGAATTCACAGAAATCAAAGCAGCAATGCTTTTCTACATACCCACTGACTTATTTCATGTGGGAGAAAATGACACTTCCTAGCAGAAGAGAGTAAGTTCTTTTTATTGTATTCAGGCAGACTTATTGCTATCTAATGGCTTTAGACTGACATTTATTAGTAAGGTGTGAAGGAAAAATAATAATGTGCTGCCTCAAAAGCTGAAGTCCATATTCTCAAAGTTGCTGCTGGGGATGGAAGAGTCTCAGGTGGTTCTAGACAAATGCTTGTGCCACTCCATGTTTCTCCAGAGCCTCCACAGGGCACTAGGCTGCTGCGGAAGGTAGACTTTGCCCAGACTCATAAGAGCACACTGATTGAAGTCAGGGGCAGCTAATTTGCTTTTCACATCCTAAAGTCTCTACAGAGCGTAAACCTTTTTTCCTAAGTCATATTTCATTGCAGTATTTCACAGCAGCTTTATAATATGTGAACAAATTCCCTTGCTGCATGTGATAAATCTAAATTGCTTTGCTTAAAAAGGTAATTAATTTGGAGTTTTCCTTTCAATTTTCACACCATATGAACATGAATAAAGCTTTTCATGGTGTATAAATTTATGTACAGTGATTACCCAAATGAATGGCAGAAACAGCTGCACCTTAAATCTTTACACTGAATATTCTGATTTACTTGAAGCTAAATTGCGGATTCTGGTTACATTTCGCACATTTGTTTAAATACAGTTTTAGAGAAACAATAGCAAGACACATAAGAGATGCTATAAATATTACAGGAAGAAGAGCTTTTATGTGTTATTTGCAAATATACAAAAGGGTTTTCACCATGTAATTTTGTTTAGTAAAAGTGGGGCTTTGATGGAGGTAAGGTTATTTGATTATTTAACATTATTCTATATTAAGTTATATGTTGATATAATTCTAATTCAATTATTTGTGTAATAGTCCAGAAGTAAAACATACCTGGCCTTCTACATGATGAGTGAGAAAGCTATTGTTTGATATTAAATTTTGTCCCTGAAAAAACAAGAACATTTTAACACAAAATCTTAGTGAAAACAACGTAGATGTAATGTAGGGGCTGCCATCATTAAAAAATAATGCTTTTTTTCTTACAATAAACACAGTCTCAATATAAGTTGGCAAAGCAGATGACAGTGGCTTTCTAAATAATTTTTTTTAATTGTTAATTTCCGAAAAATAATCTCTGTTGCTATAAATAAAACGGCTACAGTTACACAACAGTATGAAACGAAAAGGGAAATTGTAAGGTTTCCTCTTTTCTTCTCATAGAGTAGTATTTACTGTAGATCTTCAACCTTGTTTGAACAAATGCAGTTTTGATGGTAGCATGTTTTGACTTGAGGCAAAGTCTGGGCATCTGTGCTGGAACCAAAATATTCTTGCTCAGTCTTGCTGGAGGACAATTATTTTTATTTCAGTTTCCATACAGAACCCCCCTGAAAAAGCTTCAGGGAAAAAGACACCATTGTCAGCAGCAGCAGCTCTGAGCCCAACATGGCTCTTTTTGTGCCTTGAGAAAGAAACCAAATTTGAGGGATATCCCCTGAACAGCGGTATTGGAGGCCAAGGATACCCAATTACTACCTGAGATCCTATTTCAATCTCAGGTTTATGTTCTCTTAAGCTGAAGTGAAGGACATGGAGAAATATTTTCACTGAGTTCACTGACTAGTAAGCAGAGTTACAGGGAAATGAGGATTTTTGTATTTGCGCTCTTTTAAGAAAGCCTTTTTTTAGGATCTTAATGGCAAGTGATTTTTCTTTTTTCTTTGCACCCTTTTTTCTTTCCTCCACCTTTTTCCCTTCCCCCCCTCCATTTTCCCTCTCTCTCCTCCTTCATTCCATTTTCCTTTTTATTCCTGATTTTTCCCTTCTCTTTTCTCCTTTTTTTCTCTTTTTCTTTGCCATGTCATCAGCAACATTTTCTGACAGAGCAGTCCTTTTGACATCATGGGAAGATTCCCATGCTGAAAGCAAAAAGCAAGTCTTCTTCTTAGAAGTGGAGAACTGCCCTATGTGGGCAGAGCATGTCCAATGTGTCATGCAATTGCCTAAAAAGAAAAAGAGCTAGAAAGAGATGAGAAGGTCTTTCATTCAAAGACAAAAAAAACCCCCAGAATTTATTCCAGAGCCATAAACTGAGGGAGAGCTAGACTTGGTGCTGGGAACTCACCCATGATACTAAAGCTGTCTGAAGCTGCTGCTGGCTTCAGGAGTTTATCCGTGGTTGTGCTAGGTAGTGCAAGGCCTAGTAATGTTAAGTTCACTCTCGTGACCTAGAGATGAACTCCTGATTCAAAGAAGCCCAATTCACATTTGGGTAAGGTGATTATAATAGTATCCTGGAAATGGGGAAAAATATTTCTTTTTGTTGTCTCTTCTGTTCCTAATTTTTAAGCTATAGCAAATATATTACTTATATGGAGAAAGAGGCAAAATAGTCAATGGCCAAGATCCTGAGAATAAATGATAATTCTCTCTCAGATCACATACTGCTAGAAGATGGAAGACTTAACAGAAAAAAAGAGCTGAAAGAGAGGTTATCATCCTCATTTCCATATCAACACCTGGATAAGTTTCCATTCCAGAGAACTGTTGTGAAGGATATTTATCAAGAAGATAATTTTAGTTTGAGTAAAACAGTGAGTTGGTCTTATGTCTACTTTTGGACTTCAATAGTTTTTTAGCTTGCTTATAACATCTCTCACTGCAATGAGAGATATTTTTTTAGAGATTTTTGTGAGCCTTTCTAGTCCATTGAAAAAAACCCATCTAACAGCCATTACCTCATGGAGTGGTAGAGAAAAGATACCTTTAAAAAATGTTGAATGAGAAAAGAGGAAAGAGAATATATCTGGACACGGTGAGAATTGAATTAAGAAATCTAAAATGAATCACAGATATGGAGAATTATGGAAGATGGATTGAGTTCAGTGGATTTGATGAAGCTTATTACTGCCACTCATGCACAGATCATATTATTTTAAACACAGAATCTCAGAAAATGTGATTTTAGAATTTTTTTTCTACTTTAGGTGAGAAATAAATCAGATCCCTCAAACTTCATCTTTCCTGGGAAACACCAATACTTTTTACAAATACCTCATTTATTGCAAATGAGCACAGACAAAAGTGTTACAAGAAAGGGTGTCTGGTGGCAAACAAAGACCTCCTGAGCTATAACAGCAAGAGATGTCAGGCACATTTCATGTTTAAATGTTGGTAGGATTCTCAGACTAAGAGTTCCCAAAACAGCCCGGGTATAATATTAGCAATTACCTTACTAACGTAATATCTTTGGAGTAGCACCAGCCATACACTTATTTAGGCAATCTCGCCAACAAAACTTAATTCCCAATAAATATGAGAGTACTCAATAAATTCACAGAGCCAAAGTCATCAGAGAGAAGTAGGGTACACTATAAAATAATTTCACAATTACCTTAAGAAAGGATAGCTTCTTTTCGAAATGAAATTATTCTGTAAATGAAAGTTACTCTTACTAGTAGGAGATGGGTTAATAGCCAAGATTTCATAAGAGCAGCCCTTTATGCAGAGCTCCTCATACAAACCTGTGCCGCCTGTCCAGCATTCCTCATTATTTCCCAGAAGGCAACAGGGAGCTCTGGTTATTTATTGGCTCAAATTATTCATCACCTTGGTTGTATATGGCTAGGTTCCCCTTGGGTGCCATAATAGGATTCAAGTATGGCCCTAAGGGATCTGGTAAAGGAATTAATTATTATTTCTCCTGCAATGCTTGAATGCACAAATTATGAGGATTGGTAGTATCTCATATGTTGAGTGTAAAGACAAGTGAAATTTGAAATTGCTGTTTGAAAATCGCTATAATGAAGAAATTTAAAACCTAAAACAAAAATAAAATTTTAATAAAAAATCAGAATTCCCCTAGAGAAAAATTTTCTCTTTGCCAAAATGGTGATTTTTACAGGAAAAATATTCTTTGTTTTATCAGTTTTGGCATTTTGCTTTGAAAACACAACCTATCATTGCATTTTCAATCATTCTATAGTCTCCCCAAAGTTTCATCTAGATTTTCTGACAGTGAAAATTCTAAATTATCAATTGAAATTCCTTTACCAAAGCAGATTTACAATCACTGTGGGCAAAATACAAATGAACTATTGCTACTTTTATTTTGCAGATCACTTAAGTAATTCTAATGGGATAAAAAGAGTGGATGACCATAAAGCTTGCTTTGCCTCTGTCCCATGTCTTTTTTTCTGATAGCATAGGAAGCTAAAAATTTTATTTGACAAGAGAAAAAACAAACAAAATTTTTAAAAAACCAACCAAACAAAAAACCCCCAAAAAACTGACACGCAAAACCAAAAAACAAGCAAACAAAAAAAGTCAACAAACAAAAAACCACTGCAAATAGCCTATTCTCAAAAAAATCTTCAAAACTAAAATGAACTTAAATGCAGAACATCAAGTTTATATAACCAAAGTCAAGAAAAGTCAAGAAATCCACAAAGTTTTCGACAATTACCAATCATAAATACTCCATTCCTAATCCTGTTTCCTTGTTAAACGTGAAGCTTAATAGATTATTGATTTTGCTGTAGAACCTAGACCATAAAATATACAAGATATGCGCAGAGGTAGCATCAAGGTTGCTCTTGTAGCATTAACTTTTCTGTTTCCTGACTCTCTGGATTTTAACTACAACCCAAAATATTACAGTTTAATGCTAACAGTTCGTGTAGCTCTTACTAAAATAAATTGCACCTCACCTTTGGTATTTACCAACAGACTAGAAAAGTAAGACAACGGTCTTTTTACTCCAAATTTGCTGTGACAGTTGTGACAAACATATGGATAATAACAGTCTTGCAAGCAGGATGCTTATCTGTTTTACTAGTTCAGAAAGGTCTGATTGATGTGAAAGACCAAGGTCTCTCTAAAGATAATTTAGCCATTTCCATACAGTTTACGCTTGTGTTAGCTGTATCCTGCAAGGGGACTCCCAGGGGGATTTTCCCTGACCTTCCCTCTAAAAGGTAACATATAAGAGATTCCTAAAGGAACCATCATCTAACAAGACTAATGATAGCTTCCATGCCTATTATCATTCAGTGAGAGTGAAAGAGACTTTAAAAATGCAGTACCACATTCCTCCCTTGATGTTTCTCATGATCTATTAAGGTATTAGATGCCAGATAAATTAATCATTAAAAACTTACGGTTAAGTCTTTACAAATAATAACCAGGTGTACTTTGATTATTTTTTATCTCACTATATATATTTATATATTTTTGTCACTAAGCACAAGTGATACAAGACAATTTGTTTATTAATGAGTAATGGGTAGCTACAGTTCAGAGATAGACCTATATTCTTCAGCTTCACAGTGCATTAGAAAGTTAGGAGGATTACAGAAAACCATCCATTCTTCATTTCTGAAGTAGCTCACGGTTTGTCATTGAACTATGCTTTCATGCTATTTTAGGGAGTGTGAGCTATTGTGCTGACTGTTTATTAGTGCATGTAACCTACCACTTGATTTATTTTTTCCTGATCAGTAGTACTTTGCTTAAAAGTTTCTCCAGTACAGTTACAACAAAGAAATTTTTTGGGAACTAATTTTTATTGAAACAGTCTTCCTTAGCTTAGGAGTTTTTTTAGAATAAAAGAGATTATCTACATTTACGTTTAAACAGTTGTCACTGTAATATGACTATAGACATATTTTCCCCTGTTATCCAAAGTATTTTTTAAATAAAATAAAAGCTCTTTCAGAGCAGTGATGACTTGTTGAATTTCACTGTTGTCATAGAGATCTACTTATTTTCTTCAGGGTTTGCATTCAGTTAGTCCCATGGGGACCATGTGCCTGCATTTCTCCAGTGACCATGTTGCTTTCTAGAGATTCAAAGCTTTTACTTTAAAACAGGAAATGATTGACCTGTATGATTGGAGCTGGTTTCCTGATGTGAACTAGTTCAGCTCTATTTCTAGATCCCGAGGTAAGCATGAATATGGATAATTCTTGCTGTTTCTCCACTGGAATATAACAAACACAGATGCATTCAGCAGAGTAACTTTAAATACATTTTCAAATGCTGAAAACATATTCCAAAAATGTTGCTTTTATTTTATTTGATTTCATAAACCAGTATATTTGTATTTTTCAATATGATGCCTTCATATCTGCCTAGTTTTATTTTGTTAAAAGTCTTGATTGTTATCATGGATATTTGGAAAAGTTGCACCAGAACCTAGACTATTCCTTTAATCAATAGCACAAGATCTCTCAGGTGTAATAATTTCTCAGTATATAATAATAATAATAATAATAATAATAACAACAATAACAACAACAACAACAACAACAACAGAAGTATTTGTGATCTCCTGGATATTTCTAGTGAATCTACGCCTGCCACAGATTTAGCAACATTTACGACAATCCCTGCTAAACAACAAGATGGACTGATGGCAAAGGCAGTAAAAGCACAGTGTATTTTGGAAGTGGTTGCTCAGGATGGAAGTCAGGCAGACAAGTAAGCTCATATGGAAAATGTCTTTTACCACAAAACTAATTTTTCTACTAATCCACTGATCTGAAGCATACAGGAATATCCTTAATATGTCAGGAGCTGTAGTGTGCATGGCATCCTGGAGAATATTCAAGAAGAAAAGATACACTTCCTCGATCTCCTGCATCCGTAGTCAGACAGCATGCCAGATGCTCTGCAGTGCAAGTCTGTATCAGCCAACAGACCCTGTGTGTTTGGTGCTCAGCCCTGTGGCTGTGCCAAAGCTCTCCTCTGTTTTCCTTAAAACTGTGCAGAACAACACTGTCCTGATGGCTCTGGCAGAGACAGTGCTAAATATACACCTACACCCCAGGTATCTACCTCTGTGATGTTAAATGAAATCTAATAGTAGCTTCCCTTTCTGAAGGCTGCAAAACTTAAATAGAAAAGAAAATGGAGAGATCAAATGAAGAGTAGTGAATTAATTAACAATTAATTTAAATAACTGTAGTTATTATTAGTGCCCTCCCCCCCCTCCTTTTTTGAACAAAAACTTTATTTTCACATCCTCTTTGGCAAGATTATTCACTATTTCTGGACATAATCCATAACCTGCTGAAAAAACAGAATCAATACACCTGAAACCTGAAATCCAAAAATATTTTTTTTAGTGATAGAAATTTAAAGTGATGAGCAAATCTGCGAGGGTTGGGTTCTGATCTGTATGCTCATTAACATAACTTTAGATTTTACTTTTCTGGTTTATTTGAAATATTTTGCTGTTTGTTTCGAGGGTTCACATCTTCCACCCCACAGTAGGGTTCCAGTGCCAGTAGGAGATTCTCAGTGTTGCAGCAGTGCAAAAAAGAGCTTACAAAACAAGCAAACAAACAAACAAACAAAAAAACCACACAGAAAAACAACAGCAACCAACAAAAAAAAACCAAAAAACCCCCAAAAAATCCCAAACCATTTTTTGGAGGATATTCCTGGCATTACTGACATTACACTTAATCCATTGCTATATTCACAGAAAACATGAGAAATCAATGAAAAATACTGGAGTGTTCTGTTAGTTGGTAAACCTCATGGGGTCAATGGAGAAAGATTCTGCTCCAGGGGGCACGAGCTGGGTAACACAGAACATACCTGAAAGTTAACTACCATCAGCTGATATCATTTAAGTCCGTTCTCATGGTAGGTGCAGGCTTTCTAAGAATTCTAAGACTCTACCAGAAGAACAGTCATGTAAATACTTGAAAATATTTTGCATTATATATCATGAACCACTTACCAGTCTCTATCACCAGCACTTGATCAAAGAAAAGGAGATGTGAAATACTTTGAACAGAAAAGCTATCCTCAAGGCTACATTTAGTGGAAGAGAGAAGACTCCAGGAATTGTTATGCTGCTTCACAGACATTCCTCTCCTTTCTTCTAATCCATTCTTTTAGACAACAAGCTGAAGTGCCTTTTGTGGCAGTGAAAATGTGTGATACACAAGATGAACCGACAATAATGTTTACACATACATCAGTGGGCTTCATGTACCTGCATGACATGCCTTCCCTAAGGGTGAGATACATTGTCTAACATTGGTCAGTAAAAGGAACAATGTATTTTTCATATTGTTGAAAAGAAATACTGAAAACTAGGAGTTGTGTAGGCTTTAAACCAAAAAGTCCTTACCTAGCAAATCTGTGAGACAAAAAAAATAAGGTGAAAGACAAAATTATAGCTAGAATTTTGAGAGTCCCCACAATAAAGTAATTTCACAAAAATTATAATATTAGTCAAAATGGTAAACATTAATGATAGCATTTTTTTGTTTCCTCTTTTGGACTCTTCCAAAGCTGGAAACCATCTTCATCCCATGTCTCTCTGAACATTTGCCTGATTAGGAGACTGATCGAAGGGTACCATCAAGGACAGATCAGATCTCAGGCAAGCTGAATTGCTTTTGAAGACTCTTCTCCCTCCCCCTAGTAGGGAATAGCCCTAAAAAAAAGAAGCCTTAATTTTATCATTTATTCCCAAGAAGGGAATAGAACAAATGGAAAAAAATACCCATAGAGTATCAATCTGTTAATCTCCTTCAAACTGGATTCAGGTACAATGGTCAGCTATAGGATGGCTTGCTCCTTGTTCTGAGAGATGAAAGAAAAACTTTGGCTGTTTTTCCTTCATAAAGAAGGATGAAAAGTAGTTCTAAACCTCTCAGAGATTATCACTGAAGTTACTACCCATTGTCTATTCAAGCTGGGTACAGCGGTGACGAGGCTCAAGAGGCAGTCATGCAGTGTGGTAAGAAAGGCAAGAAGAGAGAGAAGAAATTCAGTACATTTTAATGCTGAAAGTTTTTCTCTAAACAGAAGGATTTTGATGTTGAAGATAGCACTGCGTATCCAACATTTTTCCTGTTATCTCTATGCAAGTATTCTGTGCATTGATTCACTATTTTTTGGTAACCATGCTGCCCTTTCTAACATTTCTCATGTGGTTTCCTAAGTACCCTGTTGAAGACTTATGTTCAGTCCTATAAACATATAAATTAGAAATTGCCTATTGTGTTAATAAGTAATAAAAACTCTAGCACAACATTTATAAAAGGCACATGGGAATTTAAAAGTGTAGTGCAGAGGAGATGTGGAGTTGTGAGTGTGGAAATGATAGAGATACAGAGCACTGTCATAGGAAAAGAATGTTATATGAACAAAGGGCACCAAGGAAGTGATAGAAAAGCACATCAGAGAACCATTCTCTTGTTCTGTGGCCTGGCTGTTTCTAAGCATAATAAAAAGAAGAGATACGAGGGTAATAAAATTCATGCTAGACACATCTCTAAAGCGGGAACTGGCTGAAGAATAAAAAAAGCACTTTCCTCCTAAGTCTTAAATTTGCCAGAGTGTATTCACCTCCAGTAGCAAGGTACAAAGGTACCACTGGTCCCTAGCTAATTTAAGGCAAAGGCAGCTCTGCAGAAGGGCAATGTATGCACGGAGGAAAAACTTTAGGGCCATTCTGAGGAACACTTTTTTCTCCTCTGTTCATTTTACAAATGTCTGTATTGTCACAAAATACTGTGAGCAGTTTAGAGAGGGATTAATTTTGGGCGTCTAGCAACTGTATGTTTCAGGACTTGTGGATATCATTCTTATTGTCGACAAAGGGTTTAGATCAGATGATTGTGCAGTGAGTTCTTCACTTTATAATAAAGTCTAACCTCATGTGTTTTGTTAATGTCGATTAAATTACATAATATAATTGTGTTTTAAATTCAGCTTCAGCATTGCAAAAACCACAGTGACAAGTGTTAGATTTGCTATTAATAGTAAGTAAGGAATTTTTTTCCCCATACTCTATGTATGTCTTCTCTGCATCATACCTGGAAGCTTGAAATTTACTTCCAATGAAAATATGAATGTGGAGATGTTGCATCATGAATTGCGAGTTGCCACAGCCTCCCTGCAGCCATACCCTCAGTTCCCCATTGGTTGTCTGTAATCCCTCTGTTCTATTCTCACTGGCTGTTTCCCTGTTGATCCCTCCCATGTTCCCTTTCTCTATTGGATTATACCCCTCACCCCGCCTCCCTATGTCCCAGTATAAAAATGCCTGTAATTGCTGGTTCCTGATCTTGCTGCCTCTGCATCTTCAGAAGATTAAACTCTCTGGAATCCAAGCAGCAGATCGCTTCTCTTTGCCTTTGTCTCTGCTGGCGCATCTTCCACCGGCCTGGGGGAAGCCCCTTTGAGTGGAAGCTGCGTTCTCAACCACTTTGTGTGTGTTCCTGCTGCGGCAGAACATAGCATGAGACCCCGGGCTTTCTGCATCCAGGCTCACGCGCCCTCCCTAGCAGCCGGCCCGGCAAGCTGCTGACGGCGTCCTGATATCGTGGCCACACAGCCACATGGAGAAACTAGTTTTCACCATGTCCATTTTGAAGGACTCAATCACTTGTGTGTAAACACAGGCACATGGAAAGTGTTCTGCAGCAGCTCTCCAACAGACAACACATACATCAGCCTTAGGTCTCAGCCACGCCTTGACCCACCTCTCCTGCCTATTGTTTAGTTTGAAGGAATGCAGAAAATGATTTGGGATAGCAAGAAAATTGTCATGGAGTTTTATAAAGAAGGGACACAACACTTACAAATGTCTTAATCACACCCTGGAACCAGACCTGCTAACTCTGAATAGGCAGACTCTTGTTGCTATAGTAATTAAAGCCCAAACCAGTGCTCCAGTCAGAAGAGCAGCTATTGCAATGAGGACTGTAAATTTACACAAGCTCCCTTGAATCTTCACACCAAGAGTATCAGAATGGAAAAAAACAGACACGCACACTCAGATGCACATGCACACACTCTATTGGAGGTATGAAGATTTTATTCAAGGTAAACTTTTTAAGGATACAATTCAGAAAATTCACTGGATGTACATTTCTGTCCTGAATTGCACACCGCTGACATGAACTTACCTGGTGTGAAGTTGAAGAGATCTTAAGAGTCTTCAGGGATTTTAAATAATCTATTTCCAAAGGAGTTAGGTGTCTGAATACTTTTGAGATTTTAGTTGAAGTGCGTGCAGCTGTTCTGTGGCATCTTGCTGTTAAATTTGAGGGGAGAATTACCAAGAAAATAACTTTAAAGTATATATTATAACACCAGTTGTTTGTATGGTTTCACTGAGGAACTGGATCCATTCACAAAAAAGAGGTCTTCATTTCTCCATTCCTTCCTTCCTTCTTTCCTTCCTTCCTTCCTTCCTTCCTTCCTTCCTTCCTTCCTTCCTTCCTTCCTTCCTTCCTTCCTTCCTTCCATCCATCAGTCATTTTTCCATAGAGCTACAAGTAGTTTACAGGAGACAGTCAAGTCCTGTTCACACTGAAGTCAGTGGCAAAAAAATGCATGTTGATGCTGGGGAAATAAGAAGTTGATTTGGAAGTATCTGTAGGAATGTAATTATTAAAAAATAATTTAGAAATCCTTTACTCAAATAAAAAATCATCCAGGGCATTTCACTGTCTGGAAGACTTGAGGTGACTAACATGTAGTTATTAACCTAGAAATATTAGGAAAAAGTCAAAAGTCTCAAATAAAATGGTTCTGTAGAGACTGGTAACTTCCAGCTTCAGAAGAAATATTTTTCCTTGCGCCTGGTGTAAATAGAGCAGTTTTGAACACAACAACAAATACTTTCAAAACCAAGAACTGGTGCTGAAATTCCTGTGTAGCCAACATGAAACTTGTTAATGTCTAATGTGGACATGATTTTTATGGAACAATATGCACCAACCATGCAGTAGACCTCAAAGTATAACTCTTTGGGACATGAAAACAGACACAGTCAAAAATCATGAGTTCATCAGAAGAAAATTGGTTGAAGAGGATTTTGAGTCAAAGTTAACAGAATTGTCCATAACTGTAGCTCTTAACATCTTAAATTAGGTGAAAGAAGGCATTGAATTCTGTTATTGGATGCACAGCTTGAAAACAGGGACTAGTAACCCATAGCATCTCCTCCAGTGATGCAGCCTGTGTCATTTGATCCACAGGCTGGGAACTGATTGCACTGAAACAGATGTGCCTGTGCATGTAAGAGAGAAGCAGGGGACATGATGTGGAAGGAGTAAGAGCAGAAGAGAAACAGTTACAAACACAGACCCTGTGTGTCACTGACTGCTAAGTACTGCCTTGAAAGGAGGCTGGAACTGCAAATATGAAAACTCCTTTCTGTTGCTTGATTTTTGCTGCCTTGAGGAAATAGGTCTGGGTTCCTTTGGAAATAAACAGGAAGACTTCCGAGACACTGCTGATACATTTTTTCCTCCCAATAAACAGCCCACAGGGTCCTGAGTACTGGCTGAATGCTTAGCTGAAACTAATTAATATTTACATTGTTTGATGATTATATGTCCCATTCAGCTTCTTATTTACATACATTAGATTTCTTCCCCAATGTGCAATTGAACATTTCTCCCTTAAAATATTTATTTTTCCATTGCTTTTCTATTCTACTGCTTTCTATTGCTTTTCTTTATATGGCAATACACTACAGAAAGGATGCCTTGATACTTCTGGCGCATGGTTCAAGATGAAAAGGGATGAAATATCAGCCCATATATCTTAAGACACCACGTTTTTGTCACATTTAGAACAGTAGATAGCAGTGGTGTCACAGCATGTGTTAACAATTAGCAGATGATTCATTTTAGTAGCAGCTTCGCTGTAAAGGCTTCAGTATTTCTCAGCACAAGGACTGTGTCATCTGACTAATCTGCCTGTTTTACTGTCCAAACCAAGGCTTGCCCATTCTTTGAATTTCATGTTTACATTCAGAATCCTTTTGACTGCAGGTTTGGGAAGTACCAAATGCTTCTCCATCTGGGAAGGTCATTTTAATCCCCAAGATGGACTTGCTGACATGAAAACAACATATCTGGAATCGCTGCCAACTCTGGGCTGGTCCTTTGCAAATGGCACTTCAGGCACAGGGCATGGGAAATAGACGTTTATTACCCACACATCCTATTTATAGAAATGAAAATAATTAGTAAAGCATATTATTCACTTGTTTTGTCTATTTATTAGAGCTATTCTCCTCTTGTTTTCCACAAAGTAACTTTACACTGGGAAGCAGGATCCTTGAGTAGCTGCCTGCCATCAGAGCCGCCGATGTTAAGTTACATACGGAGACGCTGAGCCCAGCCTCTCATGAAGGGAGTGATATATAGGCTCATATCTGACAACAACAGAAAATAAAAACAGGGCTGTATAACCACACAGAGCAGGAGGTTGCCTCAGGCAGCAAAATATAATGGGCTGCAAAATGTTAAGAGACTGTTTACGCACTGGCAGCCTACTGTGCTGCCCCAACACAAATCATTTCATCCAGATAAAATTGCACCGAAGTATGTAACCATATCTATGTGTAGCGGTAGGGAGCAGGTGAGGTGTCCTAGAGCAGCATGCTCTGCTTTTCTTATTGCAATTAATTGTCTCTGCAGTTTTACCTAGGAGGCAACACTTTCAAAATTGTCCTGGGTAGAGGTATCCACATATTTTTTCCAGCTGGGGAATATGCTAGTTTTTTGCTGCAAGCAGGAAGACCACATATAGACTGTTTAGGGTGGAGCAAATTACAGCTGCTCCCAACTAATATGAGAACTCATGTTTTAAAGCCACAGCTCCTACCTCAGTTTGATCCAAGCAACTCTGCTAGAATCAATACAGCATATGGAATGCCGGGATCTTGTCAGAGTGGTCTTATGCACCATTCATTCCTTGACTGTAGCCAGCACTCACGGATAGGACAGCTGTAGGACCTAGAGAATATCCAATGTTTGACAGGGCTGCTGATATGAATGTACAGTGTTAGGTCTGAGATCAAATAATTGGTTGAAGCTCGCTATGGGGAAGGAACTGCTGTTAGAACGAGAACTGTCTTAGTCTAAAGTCTCAACAAAGTTGTGTCCATTTTATTTGAAGATGCTAGTCCTCATCTTCAATGTCTATACACCTTTGCTATCCACATATTTGCATCAATATTTCCATCAATTTATCTCAAGAAGTCGTAGGGGGGCTTGGGCATTACAGTCAATGCTTAATTTATGGAGCAGTAACTGTCCAAAATTGCCTATAGCTTCTTGGTTCACAGTTTTCATTTTAGAGTTAAAAAAATACATTAAAATCTGCAGTTTTATTTGATTTGATTAATCAAATAAAATTTGATTAATAGGCCCAGGGTAAGATTTTAACTTTTTTTTTTTTTTTAACCATATTTTCCTGTAGAAAATCTTTCATTTGAAGTTAGTTCAGCCTTCATACTCAGATATGCGTTATCTCACAGGGTGAAAATGTGAAGGGTAAAGCTGGGCTTGAAAAGGGCTTGTTATCAGCCGCATAGTCAGAATTTTCATTTCCAGCACACAGAAACCTGAATAAAATGAAAAGACATTTCTACAACAATAAAAATAAGGAGAGCTTGACAAATGAGACAAAACTTTTCCATTAATATTTGGTTTAAATTTTACTTTATTTTATATATCAATGAATATGCTTTGTGTTTGTGCTGATTTACTGCAAACATTGGAAAAATTGAATTTGAATGTCACAAATACAAAACCAATTTCAGAAAGATACGCATAATTCCAGACAGAAACAGTCCTTTAAATCTACAAGCAGAAGTAGTTTGTGGTGGAAACTCTAGGGGGCTCATCCAGACATGGGGAAAAAATCTGTACCATTCTAACTAACTTAAGTTTTGAACACGTGCATACATATATATTGACATTGGAAGAACCCACTAATATAAATTTCCCTATGCGCCCTACGCAAACCTACAATTTATTGTATAAAAGACTGACGCTTTCAGGGCGGTCCAAGAGCCACAGCGTCCTGCTGTAGACATTACTGCCCGCTGCTGCAGCACACGGAATGGCCGTCTCCTCCTCGAGGAGCAAGCCCCAAACAAAGGTAATGCTCTGGCACCGGCAGAGGCAAAGAAGGAGAGAGGGGTCTTTTGTATGGGTTCCAGCGAGTTTATTCCAGCGGAGGATCCAGGGGCAAAAGACAGGAGACAATGGAGTGTCCAGGGGTTTTATATAGGGGCAAAAATTGGGTGAAGAGAAGGGAAACAACCAATGGGGAAAGAGAACATGGGGGGAGCTAACAGGGGAATGACCAATGGGGACAATTTAGGGGAGGGGAACACAGGAAACAACCAATGGGGCATTGAAGAAGAAAGAACATTCTGGAAACCTAAATATTTAACAAGGTGATATACATAAACATAGGGCTATATATAAAACTGGGTGGAAACTACTTCAACCAATAAACTGAAAACATGTAAACTAGAAGTGATTGAGAACCTGTTAATTCACCCTAACTAAAAGTAGGGATTAGACTGCAGTGCCTCTGGTGCCTATCCACCACTTTGCTTCCAACGTGGCTTTAGCCAAGTGCACTGCGCCAAAAGACAAGTCATCTTTAATGTTTATTCTGTGGCTGAGAAAAAAATTCATCAGTTATTTAAAAGCCTCAATTCTTTCAGCATCAAACTTACAGGAAAGGTAAGATGTGAAGGCAAGAGCACCCTCCAAAGCAGCTGTGATAGAAGAGATGAGTGCTGAGGCAAAAGAGGTGTGAAACAGTCTCTGCTAGATTCAAATCATCAGCTTGATGTAGTGTTTAGCTCCAAATAGACATTTACTTTTTCATTAATTCTAAAGGTCTAGGACTGTACAACCATATCCTTCACTCTGTATTTAGTGTTCCCATAATTTTTGTCATTTTCCATTTCTTTGTCATTAGTAAAACCCCCTCAAGGTTCTTCCTGTATTCCTGGATTCTGAAGTTTCAGGAAATCTTTGAAATCCTCTGGGGCCTGTGCTCTCTGACAAGGTATCATGGAGGCATCAAATAAAGGAAGGATAAGAAAAAAGAAAGTGAAAAAAACAGGATTGAAAAAAAAGTACATCAGATTTCCTTCTTACCACAGGATAGAATTTTTAAATCTTGATACTATGTTAGTCATAGTGCAGTAGGATATAATATAAAAGGTCTGATTTCTCTTCAAAAATGCCAAAGTGTACAGTTTCACAAAGTAAAATTTTACAGTCTGTAGGTATTAAATAAATTAATTGTTTCCTTACTTGGAAACCATTTTCCAAATGCTTACAAGGGTTGGGATAGGAAGGCATTAAAAACAATGAGGGATTGAAATTTAAATTTAAAAATTGTGTTCAGTCTATGATTATTTGATATATTTAATTGGTATATGTTAGATTTACACTTTTTAAAAATTTTCTGCAGGTATATTGAACCTTTGAACAAGGAACATCAGAAAAGCAAATTAAATATTAGGCTTACTCAAAGAAACTATGAAACAGATGGTGTGACGTCTGCTGAAATGAGTCTAGACTCAAATGCTCCCACCGAGCAAAATATAAGTCATACAACAGAAGAATTAGGGCCAAATGCAGAGTTATATTGGCAAAGGTGGAACAAAACACCATTTTAATTTATTTTTTAAGCTTTAAGTTTTTACAGCTCAGGTAACACAGTGTAATACCCCGGCTCCTAGTATAAGTAAAGATGTATTATCAACATTCACAGTCTTTGGCCCATAAAATGTAATGTATTTTTAAAAAAGTAAATTATCTAATTGGAGAGTATTGTGCAAACTTCTTTGTCACCACCATAAGAATAACTAACTGAGTGCACCATCCTATTCTAAGTCACCTCAGCCTTTGGCAAAGGCTCTCCTTCTCCACAGACATCATCAAATGATTCCACCTGTCTTCATTATTGCAGTAATAGTAACAAATGCAACTGGGACAAGTCAGCATTCATTGACATCATTGATCTGACATGTTGAATTATAACAGTAAATATTAAGTTACAGTTAAATTCCCTGCACATGGTCAAAAGGAAATCCCATCATGGTGTTTTAACAGCTCCGTTTTACTGAACAGAATGAAAACAATAGGCAACAGATACATATAAACTTCCCTGATACGTCTCAGTTCTTAAACACAAGGAAGTTAACAACAAAATGGTGTCTTGGCTTCTGCTCAGCTCTTCTGTCTGAGCTAGACTATTCTCCTTACTCTTCTCTGTTGTCAGACAATGCTGATAATTCTATGTGTAGTTTTTCCTTGAGAGTCTTGAACAAATTATATGACAGCTTTTTTTCCCCTTCCTAACAGACTTCTCCTCTGAGACTTGAAGTATAATTTCACTCATCATCTGCTGTCACATTTCATTAGAAGTTACAGATGAGTATTTTCTGTGTTGTTTCACAGCACAGGAAAACTATGGGTTTCCATAATCTTTTACATTTATTAAGAATTGGAACACCTGTATGATTTTACTTGGCTTTGGCCCTAGCTCAGTGGAAATGCTGAATGTTGTTTGTTGGCCTTCCAGAGTGAGAGTGGACCTGGGTCAGAGATGGGTTTGAGCACTGCTGTTCAAAATTCACTGTACTCTCTATAAATGTGAGTGCAAAGGTTTCGGGTGACTCCTGAATAAGTGGCTCAAGCCAAGTTGGAGCCATGTTGGATTTTTTTTAGTAGTTCCTCATTTTCAAAACTTGCAAGGAAAAAGGTTAGTGAGAAAAACTGAATATCTAAGAAGGAAATGAAACTGTTCAAGGCCAACAGAGCTTTACTTTTACTTTTGTTTTATTTCAAAATGGAAGTTCCCCGAACTTTTCAAAGGTTCATATTTAGTGTCTAGATTTCCATTTCATGTGTCTTCCTGAATTCTGCTTAGTTTAGCAACTGATATAACCAAGCCCATGTCCATATAAACATAAACAAAGTCACATGCAACAATGAGTGCCTTCACATTTTGCTTTCAGATGACTCCGGTCCTCTGTTTTCATAGAGAATTTCCCCTCAGACCCAGCTTTGAGATAAATAAACAGTGTTAAAGATGTTCATTTTACTCATTCCAGTGTAATAAAAATAATAACACCTCATTATTTTCTTTGGAGGTTGATAACTGGATACAGATCACATGCACTCTGAGTCTTTCCCTTTGGTGACCTCTTACTTTTTTTTACTTATGCTAGCTTTTGGTTTTAATCTCCTTTCATTTGGTTAATGTTTTCTTCCTCTCCTTTTACTCCTGCCTACCATGTGCAATAGAAAAAGAGCACACTTCAGCCAAGCCATTCAGATAATAAACATTTTCAAATTCTTTCCAGCAAAGCCTCTCAATTATTTTTTTTAATATATAATAAAATTTCAAAACTGAATTCTTTCCAGATATCAAATTTTAAAATGTCTAAATTGATCTCAGGTTAATTTCTAAATTCAACTGCTCATTTATGTAGGAAAACCTTCATCAAAATTTAATTTTATTGTTAATTAGAGGTGTAGAATATATTCAGTACCTAAATTTTCAGTAGTTAAAGACCAAAGAAACAATTCCCAATCTTGCAGTTCTTGACAAGGAAACAAGAATGTTTTCATTACTACAATGTGTACAGATTACACTTAAATGAGTCAAATATAGCTAGCTTCTTTTTTTAAATAATAATCTGATACTCCTAAATCTTGGCATTTTCAACTCCTAGTAAAAGCAGTAAGAGAAATCAAATCTTGGCTGTGCATGTTTGTAAATGTTGCATGTTTGTAGTTTTGCACAAGTCAAAAGGTCACTTATGTATGAGGGAAAGTGGGGGCGAGCCAATGGGGAATCAAAAGTCTTGAAAACTGGAATAAATGATGCAGTCAGTGTTGTCATGGGAGGCAATTGTAAATTATACTGACCTCAATGTTCAAAAATACATCAATGTAGCAGTCTACTTTTATAGGTAGCAAAGAAAAGGGAATTCGAAAATAAAACTTAAAACTGGCATAGTGAAAAATACATTTGAGGCAAACAAATTTAGAAGTGGAGAATAATGGTATCTCATTTGAATGAAATGAAATCTAAATAAGCAGCAGCATTACTGAGCTTTGAAACACAATATAAAATTATTTCTACTATAAACAGAGAAGAAAGAAAAATCAACTCAAAACCAGAAAAAAACAATGCTCATTCCTCTGTGTGCTACCTTACTAAACAGAACAATTTCAATTTAAAGATATCCAGTTGGAAAAAACAAACCATCATCCTTGTGGACTTAGACAGTCAAAGAGCACAAGAGGAAATCCTAGTTAATATCCATATAATATTTGTGTACAAATGAAAAAGTATACTATTAAGGCAGAAAGAGTCAATGAAAGGCCAAATGTAAATTGGGAAGCTGAAGACTGCAATTTAAACCCCTGGAGATATCTCCACAACAGACTCTGCAGGGAAGATGAAGGGATAGCCCTAAACTATATCAGCATATTATTTGTTAATTGGCTGCCATGTGTGGCAAAATCTTTTTATTTTAATCCCATAGCAGATGCTGGTGAATATTCAGTATAAACTAGAGAAGAGTTCATGTTAGCATTCCTAGAGCTGTGATTATAGCCCACAGAATCATGGTTGTAAATGGCCTCTTGGGAAAATCTGTGTATAAAAGAAGAACTCCAGATTGAGAAAATAAATCATGATCAAATATTATATAATTTACACCATTTGCTAACTAAGAGAGAACATTAGGTCATTAGTCCATGTAAATAGAAGAACAAATGAACAAAAATTATATCCAGGGGCATTTGAGTATTCAGCTTAATTTTGTATTTGATGTGATCGATACTAGGCGAAAATCCATCTTGACTTTTGCCTCTGAGTCCTTTTACCTAGTATGGTGGTATGAAGGAAAGAGGCAGTACTGCGTTACTAGCAAGGGTGATTCATGTGCTGTGTCAGCTATGCTAGACAAGCTACAAAGCTATGCCCCTACCTCTGCTCCAGCAAGCTGAGCAGCTGCCATTCTCACAGCCAGCAGGAAAAACTACTACCACAACAGGCAACAAAAGCAACGCTCCGGCACCTGCTGCCTTGGCCAGCCGAGGCGGTGGTCGGCTATCATTCAAGGCAGTGGCAATGGGGCCACATAAACCAAACACATGCTCCGGCTTACTCAGCTGCTGTCCTATCTGGCCACAGCCATATGCCCAACAGACAGCTTTCCACTCCCAGTTGTGGCTCTCAGGAAGCATCATTTGAATGTCTTCCTCCTGAGAAGGAGAAAGAAAAAGAAAGGTGGTCTGTCCATGTGGCAGAGAGCACCTCCCAGGACTTCAGTGGGACTCCATCAATTTTTGCCACTTGAGCACTTTGCTCTCATATAATGCCAATAAGTCATGAAATAAAGACCCCAATGGGCTTTTCAGGCCCTGACATAATATTTAAACCTACACAGTTTATTATCTCTTACCCAGTTCAATGTCTTTCATAATTATTTCTTATGGAAACGGGGGTAAGACTACAGTGTCCTACATTATGTCCTCACTTTCTTAGGATCAGAGGGATGTTTGGTACAACCACCTGCAGGATGGCAGCCTCTGTCCTGCATCCAAATCTTAGTCTTAGTAACTCTAAAAACCTCTGAAGTGAATACAACTAAACTCTTTCTGTTCTTGCTGTTGTGTGGAAATAACACAAGCTGAGCCTGAAGTCCAGCCAGCTTACCTGATATGTTGGTTGAGACATGGGGGATTTGCATCTCTCTGTCACAAAACTGAGTGTTTTGGTACCCAAGAATCCTGGTTCACACCCTGTGAAGCCAATTCCTCTCTGTCCTGGGAGGGCTGAAAACTGTAACTGTAACTGAGACTAAATTTTCAGAACAAAGTATTTCGATTATGTAAATATTAGGCATGTTTGGATTTTTCTCTCCATGGAAAATTTCCAGGGAGTTTTTATATCCAAATTTATTAGGATGAGTGTTACTTTTTGCATGGAATCTTCTACTGAATATAATGTCTGATTTTTGATCAGGCGCTGCAAGAGCTGGTTCCAAGACATATCCTGGAAAAGAATTCCAAGCAATTGATATGGTTGTTACACTCCAAAGGATGGTTTTGAGGATGAAAAACTATTCTTTTTCCACTCCTTAAAGTTTAAATTAGTCTTTATGATACGGCTGACTGATTTTGTGATACATCTTCTGCCACCTGAGAGCTTTCTTCTAACATTCAGGACTGCAAAGCTCAATGGAGATGTTTTGACGTGTGCTAAATACACGTACTCAAAATAGGGTAAAGTTGCTCTGGTTTCTCTTCTTGGCACCTTCTGCCTCACTTAATCCCATTTATAATCTGAATTATTTCTGCAGGAACCTGCCTTGCTTCACAGAGCAACTCTCTGTGCTATCTTCCACTGTGGAGTAATTTGTACATGGTGATATTCATGTGGCACTTGTGTTACTTTTGCATCTAAATTCACATTGTATTTTTGTTCTCTGTGTATAGCTTGATTTTCCTTTCATATTCAGTTTCTCCCCACATGTTTATCCATACTTACTTCTACTGTTCAGTTCTTTTTTATAAATATATATCAGATTAAAAAGCAAACATTTACAGTTACTTGGTATAAATACAGTCCTGTGGTACACATTCATTCTAAATTTAGGAAATACTATGGTAAACGCAATGCCACAGAAGAGTATTTGTTTACCTTTCAGAGGCGCCCTGGTTATTTAAGCAAAATTAGGTTAGATTCTTTTTTATAGGTTTTTGTCCATCACTGGAAAATAGTGTTGGCACTAGCAAAATTAACAAGAAAACCCACACATTTTCCACTGTGCTTTAGAAAGAAGTTTTCACCCACATTAAGAAACAACATGACACATTCTTTGATGGAGTTTCAGCTTGGATGGATTGTTTTCACAGCTATGAAAAGGAAAATTGTTAGAAATATGGGTAATATGTCTAGGCTAAAATGAAAATAATTTGATACATGATCAATTTATTACTAATATTTATTCTTGTGGAAAAATATCTTTTGGACTTTTAATTCAATATACACTTTGTGAACGCTGTTGGCCTGTCAAAATTTTCAAAGGGTGTCATTAACTGGTGAACTGAAGCTGGTTGAATTATTTGCTTAGCAACCTTTGGCTAGCAAATAATTTCCATACCAGCCATGCTTTCTGGAAACAATCTTCCTCTCGTATTTGCCAAAATAATTTCAGTTAATAATTTTGGAAATTTTTTCAAGTTTGCTTTCCATAGTGCTAAATTCCTTACAACTCTTATGTGACTGATCACTTGAGATACATAAAATTGTTTCTGACATATAATTTTAACTGCATTTTTCTCTTAATATCTGTTTATTGAGGGAGTTTAAAAGCAACACATATTCCAGTATTTTTCTTAAATGAGTTTTTAGTTGAGCAATATATTGGTATAAAATATGAGCTTTATGATTTGCAGTATTTTAGCCCAGCAATCAAGAGACAAAAAAGAACCACACACCATTGACTCAGATGGAAAAAAATTACAGTAATCCAATTAATTCAGATCAGAAACACACTACCAATAATTTTTTTCTTGGGTTTGTAAGCACAACTACACTTTTCAATGAATATGATCAGGTGAATGAGATTCTTGTTTCTGTGATTTCTCTCCTATTTTAACCAGAAAACTTTGATTATTTTTGGGTTTGAGAGAAAGAAATGAAAGAAAAGTTGCTGATCTTTCAATTTTGAATGCATAAAAATATCATCTGTTTTTCTATTTTTACTCATTTTATTTGCTTTTAAAAGACCAACAAAATAGCATAAAAATATTAACTTTTTTCCAACTAAGTTTAAAATGCAAAATATTTCATTTTAAGTCAGCAATATTTTCTTCGTTTCCAGCAAACTCTGTAACAGAACTTGTTAACATTTTCCTTCTTTACATGGGTGAAACAACTATAACCTCTTTCTTCTTAAAGCAGTCTGTAGAATTCGCTATAATACCCAATATACACATGCCTTGGCAAGGAGATATCCCTGCCTGAATTCCTTCTCTACCTGACATAGAGCCTGGACTGAAGAAGGTTCCCTGTATCACAGGAGATCGAGTCAGGCATTGGACTAGTAAATATTTCATTGTCTCTCTACTTGCAGAACCTGCTCTGACTGTTTAAAGTCAAGTATTATTACAGTATAAAAGGAATGACCTTGATGGGTAAGAGCAGAAATCACTCAGCTTTGTGGCAGCGACCAGTAAGGGACACATCAGAGAATGGCAGAAGTGCAAAACAACCTTTACCTGACAGTATCTCCCAGTTCCCAACCTGCAAGGTATCTGGAACTGTAAGTGTATCAGGCTCATATGATTTAATAGCCCTCAACAGAGTTTTATTCTTTTATTTTGTCTATCTTTTTGATCTCACTTATACTTTTTGCCTGTGATTTTTCCTTAGGAAAAAGAACTTCCTTTGGTTTTCTTTATACGTGCTATCTTATAATTTTATTTGGTGTCTTCCACATCCTGAGCTATGTGAAACATCGAATAATTGTTTCACGTTCATCTTCTCTCTGGCATTCAGGATATTATATTCTTCTTTTGTATCTATTGCCTGCTCAGTTGAGTCATTTCCAGGCTGATCTGTTCTGGTCTATTTAATTTCTTCTTATCTCCTTGTCATCCCTTTCATCCTTCTCTGTACTGTTTTTGCAGTATCCTGTTTGATATGGCGCAGCCACAACTCCAAGAAGCATTAAATACTTTTTTTGCTTAGTTGACTATACCTTCTTCATAACACTAAGTCTTAGTATCCTGCTTTTTTTTTTTGAGCATTGAGGAATACTGAGGTGATAAAGTCAGAAAACTATCTATAGTGAATACAAGGTCCCTTTCATGAGTGAAAGCATCTGATTTATAATCCATTGTCTTATCTCTGGCTGAATGCTTGCAGATAGTTTTCCATTAGTGCATTATTTTGCATTGAACTGACACTGAATTTAATCTGCCATTTCATCACCTGCACATTCAGTAGTTTCCATCAATTCTCTTAGCTCTCAGTGCTGCACACTGACTCTCTGGGCACTGACGAGTTGAGTTCACAGCACTTGCGGTGCAGATAGACCAGAAGTCTTTTCAGAAAAGGTGCCTTGACAGGAGCTAATGACATCTTTGGCTGCAGCTCCCAACTGCCATGCCCACTTGGATTTTGGCTTGATCCAAAGAATTCATCTATCACAATATTAACCACAACAAGGTACTGGTAAGTGTAGTTTTAGGTTTTAAATATATTCATGTAATGATAGCATCAAAATATGGGTAAATAATATCAAAATTTTCTGATAGAAACATGGCTTTTAGATTAGCGGGCTGGAATGTGAGCGAGAATGGAGGGATGGGTTGGTGGGTGAATTCCAGTGATATTGAAGGCCAGGACAGCTCACGTGGGAGACGGTTCTTGCAACTACCCCAGGCAGGGAAATGTTTGACTTGATGTTTGCATGCCTTAGATACTAAAGTCAGTGACAAGACTGAAAGGCACAGGAAAGCAGGCTTCACTAACTCTGGTGGTCATCATGCTATTTGTCAAACAGGGATATTGTTGAATCACTTAGTGTTTGCCTAATACATTGAAATGTAGAAGTTATGTGTGAAGGTTGCATACATTGTTATAATAGTCATGAGTTTTTGAATATTCTAATGACAGGAAAAGTTTTATGATGGGGGTGAGGGGGGTTGGTTTATAAATACTTAAAACTAAGGAGTTTAATAACCTAGAAATTTTAGTTTCCCACCTCCTTTTTCAGAGCAAAAATTGAAACCAACAGCAAAAGTGCCCTCACCTTATCTGGGCTGACTGTGAAAGGATTTATAACACATTGCTGTCAGAGCATTGTGACCAGCATTGAAATAAGTGTGCCTGCTTGAGCCTCCTGTGTGTGTCCGTAATCTTGATGCTAAGATTGAACAGCTGCTGTGTGCCTGTCAGTAGTGTGTGTTTGCCAGGGTAAAGCAATCTTTCTTTTCTTGCACTTTTCTCTGCTGGAATGAAGCCCACCAAGTTCTGTAGAAAGAAATAGGAAGAAATTAAAATATGTAAATCAGCATCTAGTAAGAGGGGTTATTATGTGAGTAAGCTACTGATGTCCTTCTCTAACATTAGTCTCTCTCTGTATGGGTAAAAAATGAGCACTGGGCAGTGGAAGCTTGTATTCTTGCAGTAGGAACTCTGCTTTGCCCTTACTAAGCCTGTGGTGACAATCAATGCCTCAGTCTTCAGAAAGCAGCCCAAAGACTTTGAGACAGAGACTCTAAGTCCTGTAAAAGTATTTTAGATGCTTATAGGGAACAAGTAAGATTCTAGTAATTGCAGATTCACTGGATCAAGGAAAGAGAAAAACTAGAACAACTTCACTGCAGATGACAAGGTAATGTAAAACGACACTTCTTAAGCTGACTGTCTACCCATTATAAAGGCACAGCTAGCACAAGTCTGAAAAGAGGAAAATAGTATATATTCCATGCTGTAAAGCACATTTCCTCTGTGTAAAATTTTTGAAACTAAAGAAAGAGGTATTATCATTTTTATCTTTGGAAGAGACAACTTCAAGGAAAAAAATATATACACAATGGAAAAGCACTAGGAAAGAAGACCTGGAAGTAGCTAACTAAAGCAGTTCAGAACTCCAACATGTGTTGAAAAATGCTTTAAAATGAGAAATAAACAGCTCACACAGGCATACATGGCAGGAATGTACCTTGAAATTCTCTACAGTTAGAGCACATGGGTGGGAGATCAGACACTGTCATTGAAATGCCTGTGAGGTAGATCTGGACTTCTGTTTTCTTCACCCAGCTGAGGTCTGTAACCACTACAGGCTGCACAACATTCTGAGGTTGCTCTCCTGTTGGAGCCTTAATTCAAAATGCTAAAAAGCCCAATACTGGCATCATGATATGAATTCTAATTCCTTCAGGTAAAAGAGAAATGAAATGCTTAGAGTGCATACAACTGGGGCGCAGTTCAATGAGATGAAGTCTCTTCCTTCCTTCACTTTTGGTACTCGTAGTTTTACTTAATTTATAGTCTTCATTTTCACTAAACTATTCAATAGATTTTACTTTAATTTGTAGACAACTACGAGATAAAATGAAATATTTTAACATATTGACTTTTCCTAAAAATTGTTTTCTTTGGCTTCAGTTATCAAGATAGCAAGAAGAGTGAGCCACAAAATCAGCAGTGCAAATCAGGGTAACTAGATAACATGTTATCTACTGGAATGCAAATATGAACAGCAGCTGCCAGACTGGAAGGGGTTGTGCTGTCATCCGCTACAGAAGACAGTACACACTGATACCAAAGGCATTGCATCGCTAAGAACTGCAGGGTTAAAAGACAACTGTGGGAATTTTGGAAGAGTTTTGAGAAATAAATAGAGAAACTAATGATTTGCATGAGTACAAAGACAGAAAAAAAACAGACAATTATGACCATCCATTGTGATGGCGGTTAAGGACCACTGAACCACAGTCCAGGGGAATAGTATGTGGGGCAAACAGTATGGATTGTGTCTGATCACAATGATAGTTAATCACACTGGAAAATGATCAGAAGCAGCCATGAGAGCATAGGAGTAATCATAAAAAAAAGGCTAATGCAGTCATGAGTCTAACTCAGCATGTGGTGAACAAATTGGGCACAAGATGGAAAAGAGTATAAAATGAAGAAGCTTTTTAATAACTGGTATTACTCCTAGACATCTGAGAAATGAAAACAAGAAAAAATGGTTCTGACAGATGAAAGGAAATTTGATGTAATTGCCATTTTCTGAAACCTAACTGGACAATTCACATACCTGGACAGTTAAAAGGCCTGGTCATAATCCGTTCAGGAAGCATGCATAAAAGGAGGTGCTAAGCTGGCCTTTATTGTGAGAATGCTGTCACATGTTTCATGGGTTCCTGTGGCTTCATAACTAATGTCAGTCAAGATGGGGCTTGGTGGAGGACATGGAATGAAGTCAGAGAAAAGGACCATTTATTCCTGCAGCACCTCTCTGCACTACCTAGAAATATCTGTCGGGGGGATGTCAGTTTGAGCTGATATTTTCCTAATGTAACAAGATAGATAACTACATCTAAAGTAACTCTTCTCTGGATTTCATTACATAGATATCATAGATTCATTTACTAGATATTTGTGGTTTCTTGAAGGAGCAAGAAATCATTGAAAATTATGAAAATGACCTTGAAATCATTATACTGAGGCAAAAAAGAAAATTACCATATAGAAACTAAGAATAAGATACAAGAAGGCATGAAGTATCATTTCAGTATATAGAAAAGATACCTTTCCATTGGAAGGTGCCTCAAAAAAAAGACAGTCTCAAAGACATAGGTTCCCAGTCCATAGGTGGGAAGAACCATTAAACAAAAGTTTGGAAAGTTGGCATGCTATGCAGACAGCTGTCTGGATCAGGCTCAGGGGGAATACCTGAAGGCAGGAGTAACGCCTGAACCCCCATTTTCTTCCTGTATTCCCACAACTGTTTCTTTGTTACTTATTAGGCAATTCTGTGCATTCCAAAATTAACATAATGTCTTAAGATAAACAGTGAAGAGGAGCTCATTCCTCCAGAGTCTTTAACAAATATTACAGTGATATTTTCCTATCAAGGAGATGACTTGGTCTAGGCAAGTCTTCTCTAGGTTAACAGGCTCAGAAAACTCTCTTTTACAGGATGTTGCCATAACTCCTCAGTGCAGGAGAAAGGACTTACCTTAGCACACTAAAATGAATGCCAGAGTTGGACATGAGTGGGTAATTTATGCCTTTACTCTGTGGCATAGATGCCTGTTAGATAAGGTAAAAAAGTATTCCTATAAACTGATGCCTAGTTTTTACTCTGCTGTTGTTGGGGTTTTTATTTTTACTTTTTATTTTTATTTTAAATTAAGCGGTTGTAGGATTGCAAGTTTGAGCAAGGTCGACAAGAACCCAGGCTTCCTCTGCTTTCTAAGGAGCTTAAATGTTGCAGGTGAGTATTTAAGAACACTATCTGGAGGTGGGACCAGCACAGACCCCCTTCCCTGTCTGCCCATCTCTTACAAAAGCAAACCTGGAAATTAAATTGGTTAAAATGGTCACATGCCAGTACCATGTTTGGCATGCTATTGAAAACTGGTATAGAAATCTGGTTTTAAGTGATATAGGAAAACTTACGTAGAGGAATGATTACAATATATTCTACTGGCTGTAAACCAGACTCCTTTATTGATGCTGAAAGGAAAGTTGCAGAGTGACTTGATGGCAATGCAGAAATACTATTCTGGGAAATGGGGAAAAAAAACCCTAAAGGCTCAAGCTTTTATTAGTTCAGGAGAAAAGAGAGTAAAAAAAGCAATGAGTAAGTCTGAAACCTCGGACATAGTGGCAGTGCTTCCAAAAATTGCTTTCTTAATTATGGAGCAAACTATGAAGTCAGAAGATGTCTCCTACCCTTGAAGCCTGGTCACTTGCTAGAAGGTATGCTGTAGCCAAAGCTGGGTCGAGTGCAGCATCACACAATGCATATCTGGGTATGTTCTGAGCAGAACCAAGAGCTTCAGCATGGGTATTAAACAGTGAAGACGTTTTATTTCTGAATAGCTTTACAGGGAAGACAACTGAAATATTTTCTGGGCATTCATGGTGGCACAGCTTTTGCACCCACAGAAACCTTTGGGCATCAAGATTGCAAGTAGGCTTTGTGGCACTGCATTCTCTGATTTCATGCATTTACATTGTCCCAGTGTTGTGTTTGGGGTGCCACAGTGATATCTGAAAACTTTCTGGATAAAACTATGTCACATCAGAACAGCGGTTTATTTTTATAAATTATTTTGGAGGGTCCAGATCATGGAAACAGAAATAGCAGACAGTGCAAATCAATTGTGGTTTTTGCCATCACTTATTTGTTGTTGACATCTTGAGCTAATTCCACTGCTCTGAAGCAGCACATCATGCTACAAAAACACCTGGATCCACATCCAGGCTCTCTGTGCTCTAAGAAGCCAGGTAGCTGGTAAATCTCTTGCTGTAGGATCTAGGCCTTAACACTCCACATCATCCCTGCCAGGTAATTTGTGCACTGGCATGTAGCAGCAGTTAAATGAAAAACCTTTAAGCAGTCCTCTAGAGTTGAAGGTGAAGCGCCTGTTGCACAGAAGGCAAAACTGAGAAATGAAAAATAAAAATGTCACTGCAGAACAAGTAGATGAAATCCATAATTATTTCTATTTTAAGAAGTGTTACAGGAAAATCCCGCTGAGGGAAGAAGCAGGATGACATTTCATCAGAAGCTGCGCATATGTTCCTTATTTTTGAGAATAAAAGTTATCCTTATTTGATATTATATATCATATATTTTTAAAAAGATTGTCCATTAATACACTAAACATTATTTGCACAATTCTGAAAACCCGCTATTGCTGCCATGCATGAATTATTTTGTCTCTTCTGGCATGTTGGCATGTTTGGGGAACAATCATGGAAATTGTACCCAGGAAAAACTCATCAGGACAGAAGAGCAGAGTAGAAAAAGGGACAAACAGCCTCAGCCACTTGTGGAAAAAGCAAGACTTGCAGTACCATTCTAATGTACAATACAGTCGAATTTGGGAATTTTAAGTCAGATGGCGTGAAAGTACAATTTGTTGCTATTTTCCATAAAAAAGGAAAAACATTCATGAAAATGTCTAGGTATCGGAATTTGATTTGATTCTTTATCATGTTGTCTGATATATGAGAAGCCTATATTGAAGCGCCTTATACAATGGTTCTTTTTCTCAAATATGAGTGCATTAGCTTTATAGTTTGAGTTAATTAGTGTTTCCAGACAGACAAATACTTTCTCAAACATTTTTTGATCAGTCATGGCTATGCTAAGAAAGGTAAGCAATCTGTGTTGTATGAAGGGAATTTCCAGGCTGAGACACATTTCTGAGATATGTCCATATCATGGTGTTCCTTGGCAGCTAAAATAGTCCATGAAAGGTTACAACAGCTGAGGCAACTCTGCTTTGGGCCTCTCTGAGAGCTCAGGGCCAGGGTGGCACAAAGCTGCACCTGCTTGTGCTTTGGTCCTTCCCTTACCTAGATCTGGTGTTCTGCACTTATGAACATTCTTTCTCTTCCTGTGGTGAGAGATCTTGTACTCCTGGCCCACATAAACCTGCTTATACCAAATCAAAGTCTGGGACTGCCTCCAGGCTCATTGCATGGAATCATCTAGGATTACTGGGTTAAAATGGATTTGATACTCTGGTTTGTTAACTTTACCTACTTGTATTTGTGTTGAAACTTCAGTAGCTGCCTGATACTCCTGTTTCTTTATTAGTCTTTCACTGCTTTTATCCCCTAGGTGCCAGCCTTTCTTGCACCCCCAAAAGCTGTAAAAATACTGTGCGGTGCTAAAACTAATAGGCTGTGCTCCACATCTCTTCAAAGTGAAATAAATAATACTAAGAAAATCTGTAATTGCATTAGCATTACCTGTGCCCTACATTAGTGCAAAAAGTTATGCATCCTTTTCTTAAAAGCAAAAGTATGACCTCAGATAGTAGGAAATACAGAAGGCATTCACTGTGGTTTTTAGAGCATCTATTAGTGAGCTGGGAGCAAAAAAGAGAAATTTAAAAATTATACCCATGATGAACTATCAAATAAAAATTTTCTCCAGCATAAATAATTGTAGATGTACATAAAACAGAGAGTTTGCAGGACCTTTACACTTGTTTGCACTAAATAAATGGGTTAATAAATGGTGTTTGGACACTAAAATTTTGCTGATACCTGGAACTCCCCCAACAGACTATCACGTTATTCTAAGAGTAACAAGTGGAAAGTCATGTGTGAGGTTGCCAAATGTGTCTCAGAAACCAAACTGTATATTAACATCTACTGATTTCGCCTTATCTACCATGTCAGTAATGTCTTCAAACATGAGATCCCTTGCCTGATTTTATGCTTCCCATCTTTAATCAAGCTGTGTCTTCCCAGCTGCTGTCCATCTTTAAGATAGTTTCTAGATGAGTTCTGCTAAAATACAAACTCTAAGGTAGGGAATGTGGCTGGCTCTGAATTTGCATTTGTGGCTACTTTGCCCAAGACAACCCTTATGAATGCCAAGACTAGAAAATGTAAAAATTTGACTATTATCATACCAAACTGAATCCTTTAGTAATAAATGTTATCTGCTACTTTCAAGCCCCTTTAAAATTGAATCCTCTGATAAAAAGATTAATTTAAAAGTCAGCCCATGAATTTCCATCTTCATTTTCTTAAAGGCATATGGAGATAAGAAATATGGATGATGTTTTCCCTAAAACAGTTGGGCCAAACAAGTTTTCAGATGGATTATTCACACGTAGTCATGAAAAACTAAATATCTACTGAAGTTTATACCTGTTAAGTGTTTAAAAAAAAATTTAATAACAATTTTTGCTACTAGCATAAAGGTAATCAAATGTACAACCTAGTTGTTTCTAGTGAAAGTAGAACATCCAGAAGAATATGAATCATAACATTATTTTTAGCATACGCATCACTTCCACATTTATAGTCAGTCAGATTAACTTTAAAACTATTTAGTTAGAATTTTGGATAATTTGGATATAAAAAGATCTATTGTTAAAAGGAAAACAATGAAAGATTCCAGGTGTCTTTATCACTGTTGGTATCTGTAGGTATTCTAGGAAGCTTTTCTTATTTACAAATGAAGTACTGTTGGTGATAATAAAAACCATTCATGAAAAAATGCTCTCTTGCAACACTCAAAGCAATTTGTAGGATTGGTTCTATGCAAAAGAGTGCAGGATACTGCACACTTCCAGTCCTTGTATTCATTAGGGCTAAAACTGAATTAGCTAGGATTATATTTAAACAATATTAACTGTAGCAGACAATTTGGATTATCGAAGAGCTAGTGCATAAAATAGGTTTATAAAATAACATGGAGTGTGGTGGGGTTTTGTGCAATGGTTTTTCTGTTGCACTTTGCTAACCAGATCATTTGTCTGAGATATGAGAAGTGGCAGCAACTACAAGAATAACAGCCAGAGTGCAGGATTAAGTAAAGAGTGCCATATTTCGGAGGGTTTGAAAGATAAGCTCAGGTGCATGTTCCCAGATGTTATACAAATTCCATAAACCCCATTTGTCTCATGTCTATGTAGAAGAGCAAGCACCCATTGTATTTTAGTTACACCAAAATATTTTTTGGCATTTTTTAAGGATGCCTGAATACACCTACACTTTAAAGATGACATTTTTCAGGCAAAAAGGAAAGACCAGTGGTTTGACTAATAAGGCTGTTTTACACCACTGGGTAAAAAGTATTTTTAAAGATGGTCCACCTCAGCAATGCATTGTTTTCAGGTTGGTTTGTTTAGGGGTTTTTTTGGTAGCTTGAGCGGGGAGTGTGAGCTTAAACACTGAGACAGTGCTGCCACCTTGAGGATTTTCTTGAAGAATGCCCCACAGCAGACGTGAAAATTGGTTGCAAAAACCAATTGTACAGTTTGTGTTCTCGCTTGTATATGCACAAGAGATACCAAATAACAATAGCATATTGAAAATATGTATTCCAGAGAAAATTATTTCCCCAGAAAAGATAATAATGCTGCGACAAACATCTGTAACCTCAAGCTTAGAAAATTTAGAGATTAGCTGTTTTATAAACAGATTTTAAAATAACTTTACTTCTCATTATCAAATGGTCAAGGTGGGAATACTTTTCTTGGCAAACCTAGGTACCATTGTCACATAGAAGCAACAGATTTGTATGTGAAATACAGATCAATTTATGAGTTCGAAGGCAACCTGACATGGTTACAAGACTAGGCTCATTTACATGACCTGGGACTTAAATAAATTCACTCTAATTATGGAATGTCTATGGTTTAGGATATTCAGTCTAAGGTATTTTTTGTTTGTGCCCAGCTGAGACAGGAACTATATCCTGCAGGGGGATCCCCCAAACAGTAACCCTGCATCAGATAACAGCATTAGTCACTGCTGCAGATCCATATTTGTGTGAGATTTATTGAGGTACATCCAACTGCAGGGTTTAGGGTATTTTTTTCCATGACTTTGTCACTATAATGCTGATTGGACCATATCCAATTTTTTCACTTTGTTCATCAATAAAAATTCATAAGCTGATATCAAGCGGCTATGGAAAGAGAAAGCTTGGAATGGAACCCATAACACAACGTACTGATGAATGACAAAAATACATGTCATTACAAAAAAAAAAAAAAAGAAGGCATCAGGAATAATGTCCTTCTTGGGAGCTGAGTACTCTGAGAAATCTAAATTCACAGTCTGGAACTTCCTGTATTCGGTATCTGCGTCTGCCATTTAGAGAACAGGAGACTGGTCTTTTTGGACACAGAAGGGGATGGTGCTGACATTACCCTCTTCATATTGTTCCCCAGTGCCAACAACACTCACTCAGGAAACAGAAAGACCTTTAGTCCCTCCTCATCTTGATTTGGAACAATGCAGTGTTTCCTACTTCCCAGCCATCTTGCACTTTGCTACTGGGACTTTTACCTGTGTGAATGATAGAGAATGGTTCCTCTCGTACAAACTTTTGTCTGGCATTATGAAATGAGAAAGCTTACCTGGTAGTTTCAACAGCAAAGATGAAGAGTGGCCCTTCCTGCCCTATGTTTAATTGCATTACTGGAAGACAAAAATTTGAACTTGAATAGAGAAATGAGATGTTTTACTTCAGAGGAAATGCTCTTTTGTTAGAGCACCTATTCCAGTGATGAGTGAAATTGAATAGTCGCCATGTTTTGCAATAATTTCAAAGTTTAGGCCTGGTATGGTTTAAGAGCAATGATGAAGCCAGATGGAGAAGAAGGTGAAGAGGGAAGAAGGTGAAGAGAAGCTTTATGCCTGGAGTCAGCTGTCTCAGCTACCAGTATGCAGGGAGCTGCTCTTGCCTCAAGGGCAGTAGATTGGAACACTTGCAGAAGAAAATTTCAAGAGATGTGAAAACTCCAGTGATGGAAAGTTAGAATCTACAGTCCCAGAAGTTGAAGAGAGTTGGTGGAGCTGGAGTAGCAGTCTTCAAAATACAGTGTTCAAATTCTCACCTAGTCCCACTTTAGTGTCTAAACCCTTTAATAGGCTCAACTATGTATACAGATTTCATATGTCATGTTCTCAAGGATAATGAAGTTCATCACCCACATTTCATTAATAGACACTATAAATAGCTTAAATTTATTTTTTGCTTGGCTCAAAAAGGAATTCATCATTAACCTACAGCAACAGATCTACAGGATGTTTATCAGGTATGGATCATTGCTGATAAGGGAATGAACAGATACTCCTCTGCCAGGTTATGAGTACTGTCAGATATTCTGAATGGTAGGTAAAGATATTAAATACCTGCTTATACTGCATATAGAGGACTTTGTGCCTGTAAGAGAGAATAGAGCTCTAAAGAAACCTGGCACCAAACCCCTACCTTTGTCTGAGGAGATCAGTGACACAGAGAAAGATTTTGTGGAGGGAAACCATAATACTCCTTAAACTCCAGTTGAACTTCATTTCTCCATGCATCTCAAGGCATAAATATGTTCCAAGCAAATTTTAAAGGCTTTCAATTGCAATCAGCAGATGAAGTTACATCTGCTTTGCATCCATCCATTTTACATCACTGCAGAATTTGGCACTACTACTCTACCAAGTTCTTAAGGGAAAACATTTCATTACTGGCATGCTTTTATTTATTTGTTTTTGCTTGAGATAACACAATGATGAAACAACTGGATTTTATTCACTTACTTAAATGCATTTCTTGGGCCACTCATTAAACAATAACATTAAAATAGCAGGGAGAACCATCTGGCTTTTTGAAGTTTTTTTCCAATACGTTACCAAACCACACAGAGTATTTTACCAGGAAATAATGTCTTCCTGGACAGTCTGGATTCTTTTCCACATGTATGGAGGGAAATTGTTTGTATTTGTATCCATTTCTCCCTTCAAAATAACTCGCTATTTTGTGGTGAGGAATGCAGAATTATATTGCAGCATTTTCTATCTGTGTATCTATGGGGAAAACAAGTGGTCTGGTTTTGTGTACACAGATGTATTCCATGTATATTTTAAGCTGACTCTGCTTAAAGCTGATTCTTTGCCTGTATATTACTAGTCACTTGACCAGAGCTGAAGAATGGGAAGAACTCCTGGATCGAATGAGTTACTAAAAATCTCTCATGAAGTCACACAAAACTTGCAGAATCAAAGATCTGTCTGTCTGAAACCTCCCAAACCTGGAAAAATTCGATTTTAGTAGCTCTACATAAACTGCAAGGTAGTTTCTTATTTTTTTGTTTTGAAAGGTAAACACACAAACTTTGGATTCAGTGCTTTGAGTATTCAGGTAATAATAGATATATTCATGTAATATTTTAAGTGGTTTGAAAGGGCTATCACTTAACAGAAAGTAGAGTCCCTTACTGAAAACTGACTGAATTTAAGACTGACAGTTCCCATATAACCTTCTTCTGCCAAAGGATATGAGGGAAGGTAGGGAAGAATCCAATAAAAACTGATGTATCGATCTAAAAAGGGCTTAGGAACACATTCCAAATTTATAGCAAAATGAGAGAGGTTAATAAAATCTTCTGGTTCAAAACACGAGCTCATCATCATACCACTTTGATTTAGTTAAAATAGGAATACATTAATATACTCACCACCAACATCCTCACCACACTTTCACTTTTCAGACAACTCATTCACCTCAATGATTCCATGTGAGAGTGCTTTGGATACATGGAAGGCACTACAGATTCATTGAGTCAATCGGAGAATGGTATTAGAAGTTCATTTATCAATGTTTTGCTATGAGACTGGAAGGATTTTTAGAGGTGTATTGGCCAATGCTAAAATAAATGATATGATAAATGATAAAATAAAAGCATGCTTATTACAGTTTTATATGGGGTGAGTTATACAGAAAGACAGGATTTAAACTCAAAATTAGCAAACTGAGGAAATTATTTGGAAAAAACCAGATTCAACTTGTATGCAAACTTTTTCACATATGCAGGAATAATCAGCTCCATAAACTAACTGAGGAGTGACAGGCTGTGCAACAGTTCTGCTGAAAAGCACCTTGTGGTTATAGCAGATAACCAGCCAAACCCAAGCCACCAAACTTGTGATGATGAGGAAAAGGTAAGTATCATATTTATGTGTACAGAGTGTCGTGTGGAAGCTGCACACTTTCTGGAACCACTGCTTTGTCTTCTCTGGCTACCTGTGTCTCATCCGCACTAAGGATCCCATCTGTACCTAATGTCTCATCCACTCGAAGGGTCTTCTCTGTGCAGACCAGATGATGGAAATGTCAAGAGGGACAGGAAAAGTCAGAGATATGAAAACTACAGCCTGTGAGAAGCTGCTCCTGGTGGAGTCAGAGTAGGTTAGTTTACAAAACAAAGACTAAGAGAAATTTACTGAAAGTCTTGAAATACATAAGCTAGATATGTAGAAATGTAAAATCTAGGTAAAAAGAGGGGAGAGATCAGCTGTTCCCTGTGCCTGTATGAACCACATGACCCCTGAAGAAAGTCCTGAGGCAGCTGAGGCACTTACTCCACTGGAGTTTTGAAGAACAATTTGAACAAATATCTGTCAGGATGTATAACTGTCTTCGCATTTGGTACATGGTATCTTTTCCTAATCTATTTTCCTATCACATTATTTGAAAATGCAGCAACAATCTAAATTTTCTAGACTAGGAAGGTCCAAACTGTAATAGGGTATAGTGATTACTACTACAGTGACCAAAAATTCCTCCAAGTGTTCATGGCCAGGAACTGCCACTAATTCCACAGGACCAACTGGTGGCAGGTGACCAGAGCACAGAAGGCTCTTTTGGGCCATCTGCTGCCATGTTTCCCATTTCCTCTTTGCTTTCTTGATGAAGTAGACAGCAATCTTTTCTATCTGTCCCCAGATTACTGTCTAAAGAGACAGTGATGAATGGTGAATTCCCCATTAGCTGCTAGTGGCATTTCACTATCCAGGAATTCACACTGGGATATTTATGAATGAGCTTTCAAGTCAGTGAACACACAGCATCTTGAGGTTGCCTAAATTACAATCATCACTTGAGACAACTGCTAAATTGCCTTTTTTTTTTTTACCAGAAGAAAGCAGAGATCAGTTTGAAGATGTGATCTGTATTTTTGCCTGTCTCATATTTTTGGGTGATGTCAGTTGATCCAGGGGGAAATAGTATTCTTTTAATAAGTGGTTGTAGCATTTCATCTTCCTCCTTATTTTGCCCTGTAAACTTGTGGGTATTTCAGCAATATAGTATCTTGAGTCATTGGAAAAAAAGTAATCTAACATCTGGGGGGGAATAATTGGTTAAATATTGAAAGAAGTTCAAAATTGGAAAGTTCAAAATTAATATAAAACATAGTAGTGGAGTTGTATGTTCTTTTCACAGACCATTTGAACTAAGGAATCCTTTTAATTAAAAAATTACATATACATATATATTTGTATTTGTTTTCCACACATACCTGCGGGTCTGTTTAGGTATGAAAGTTACTGAAATATTTCTACATGATTCAGATGTGCATATTTGTACATTAATATATATGTATATTATGCATCTCATTTCAGTTCAATGCTGGGTCTCTAATTTGAGATAAACACAATTCCATTTAGTCTTCCTTTACATCTATAAATAGTGCAGATATAAGTGGGTTTTGCGCTCATAAAATTTTTGTAAGCAAAGACTAAGGTAAACATGGATTTTTTTCACCCCCTATATTTTGAGTTAATGATTTTTTGAAAAGAACATCTTTGTCCTAAATCAAAACCACACAGCCTGTCAATGGCTTTTGGTGATTTAGAAAACAACTGTGGATCATATGGCACTCAAAGGAAGAATGAGTTCACTGAAACTACTGCCAAACAGAATTTTGGAAGCAGAAATAGAACTGGGTAGGAAGTGGTTTTCCTGTCCCGCGAAAGTTTTCGAGATCTCGTTTCTCCCATTATGCCTCAGAATGAACCCAAGACCTACCAAAGATGAGAGAGTGAGAAAGCTAAAGCCCAGCAGGCTGAACGGGTAAGCCCACAGCATCTTTATTCACGTAGCTGGTTGGGTAGGGCACTTCCCTGGGACAAGGAGCACCAAGGGCAGGCTCCTGTTCTGACCCCAGCCTGTGTCTGAACCTCCCCCCGGGTGACTGAGAATGTTCAGGTCATGTCAACCACATATTGGATTGACAGAACAATCAGTTACTAGAGTGTCAATTATTTTGTTGCAGATGTCTCTTTTTGCCCACCAAATTTTAATAGTAAACTGCTCTTTTCAATAGAAAGGTTTTCAATTCTGGGAAATGGCTGCCATTTTTCGGTTCTTACAGAAATAATTTTACTCCCAGTGTCCAAACCGGAGGACGCAAAATTTCTGTTGGTGCTCTAGTGGCTGCACATATCTAGAAATGAGATCCTGGTCCCAAATCCTCAAAGGTATTTACGCACCTTACTCCTACAAAGAGAGACGAAGACCAGAACAAAAAACGGTGCAGTTTGGGTATTGCCACTGCAAGCTTGCAGACATATGGGACCTGCAATAGAATCCAGATGGACTATTTCTCCCTCAGTGTCTGAAGCATAGGTGTACACTGGACTGGCTCTGGGGCTTCTGCTGTCAGAGATCAGTCATATGCTGGGGATGATGGAGAACTGTCCTTTCCTGAAGAAGCATTTCAGATTTTCTTGCAGCTTCAGAAGGGTTTTCTATGCTGTACAACAGTGCTGGATGACAATAGCTGGCCCAAGTCTGCCCACACTGCCATATCTGCACTCCTATTAATATTTCAAAAGAGTGAGACCAACATATTTCTTTCTACCCAAGGCTAATTCAGAACTTGTACTGCAACATAAGCATCCACAGTGCAGAGAGCAGCACACACAGCTCCTTTGCTAACTCTGCAGGCTTGGAAATAGAATAAGCACAACAACAAAGCCCTCTGGCAAGAGAGCTGCTATAACTGCACCATGAAGCTGCCGACCTTATCTTCCATTTATGGCATCTCCATATTCAAATGTTGTTCTGGAGCTGTATTAAGGGAGGTTAGCAGCTCTTCCTCTGTCCTCCCCGCATCAGAGCCTCCGATTTCAGCCACCCATTCCAGTGCGGAGCTGAGGAAGGCAGCCCATCCGTTAACAGCAAGCCTGACTCCAGCTGATAAGCTAGATCCCTGCTGCTTCTTTTCCGGTGACATCACTGTTTCATGTCTCTAGATCTCTGCTAACAAGTCATGCTCGCGGCATCGCTGCAGCAGAGGGCGCTGGCCTCAGGCAGTAGTTCAGAGCAATGCTAATGCTGCAGGTAAATGGGGTGACTTCCGGAGTAGCAAAGCGAAATGTGTTTGCCCTCCTTTTTTGTTTGATATCATTTCATTCCCAAATCCCTTGATGCCAAAAGATGACTGGATATTTTAAACAGCATCGTTCCCACAAAGCAGAAAGGGAACAAGTGGTCTGCTGCACAGCTGTGTTCAACCCACCCACTGTACACAGAGTCTAGCTCAGCCTTACTTTCTTATGAGGGTAATAAGTGTGCACAGAGAATGAAATTAAGAACCCTTCCAAGTTCCGGGCCAGGTGCTGGGCAGATGTACAGAGAGGGGGTGGAGGGATTGTAGGGAAGCACTGAGAAGAAATCGTCTCTCACAGACCACCGGGCAGCTGCAGAGCCCCCACAAAGAAGTCTCTGAGGCCTGTGACTCACCTGGGAGCCCACAACAGAAAATGGGCGATGGGAGACTTCTGCTCAGCAGAGGACTCAGCCTTTTCACGCCCATCTCCATTCAGTACTTATTCCATTGGTCCTTTGTTTTCATGCACAGAACCCACTACAACTGGATCTCTTCCTGAGTCAGGCTCTGACACTTCTTTGCAGAATGACTGTCAGAAGTGAGCAACATGATAGATTTAGCTCCTGGTAGCTGTCACTGACTTTCATTAGTACTTCATTTTCAGACACTGGTTTGAAAAGAGCTATCTGAAATCTGCATTTGGTTGTTGGCAGTCAATACATAAACTTTCCCAAGTGAGATTTAATATGAGTCATGTAAAAATACTGAAGAATTGAAGACTACACCTACTTTTACACATTCACTATACAGCCTAGATAATCACTTTCTGTTAACTAGCTGCACTGAAATTTGCAGTGACTGATTGAACTTGTAAAGAGAGCAGAAGTTAAGCTACTGTGATGAAGTGTCCATGTAGTTTGTTTGGCCTCATGAAATGCATTGGTATTAACACAATTTATTATTTTAGGTGAATATATTTTTAATGCCTTTTAAAATGAAAAATATGGAAATGGTCAGAAAATATTTATTCTCAAGACCCAATCTTTAAACTACCTTCAACATTTCTTAAATTTTTTAAATTATTTTTTTATAGTGTAAAAGAACAACAATGACATCCAGTGGTTGTAAATTTCTCCAACATTTTTACTTCCATATTTGACACCACAACTGGTGTAGAAAATAGATTTGTTCTTCACAAAATTGTAAAATAAGATATGAACTTTAATACATGCTCAGTAGAGGTGCAGACACTTAACATGTCACCTTGAGACATTTTACAGTAGATATTGTTCTGGAATGTATGAATGCTCATGAGACACTTTTTTGGTAACATTGAAATAAGTGCAATGAATTTGCTCTAGAACTCTGAATCCAGTTAAAATTGGAATAAAATTAGCACATGCTTTTTAAAACTTCTTTACATCTATAAGTACTTATTAGCAGCAGCCCTTTCTTTCCTGCCTCTTATACCTGTCTGGTGTATTTAGAAACCAGGAGTACCTGGTAGCTTTTCTATAATGATATGGACCGTAGCAGCCCTAAAGATAGATATGTTAAGGATGAAGAATGTCACTTATTATTTCACCCTACCCTGAGAAAAATTACTTATTTCCATAAATATTGGGGGGGAAAAGTTAATTGAGGAAGTCAACATTCTTTTCCAAGGTTCTGTGAACCAGGCTGACAATGAGGGGGAGCCTCCCAACATGAAGGTGTATTCACTAATGCAATTTGATTTTCACTGCTGGTAAAGATTCAAAAAGTATTAATTAAAATTATATAGGAGCTTATTTGAACAAATCTTTTTTAGCAGATCAATTACCAGAAGACTATAGGAGTAGTACCACCCCCTTTTTTTTCTTCTATGGACAGTTTTTCTTCTCATTTCTCTCAGCACCTGCACTGTCCACCTTGCAGAACCCACGACAGGAGGATTCCACACCTCCAGCTCCTGAGTCACTGGGGTGCCCCAGTGCTACTCATTACCACAGGGCTGCAGAAGCCCTGTGCAATGCCAGCTACTGATGGCATTCTCCATCTCTACTCTGGGTCATGCAGCACACACACCCTGAAATCCCTCTCCTGGTCTCAGACAGCTTCAGGGCTCCCAAGCTCCTGTTCTGCAGTAGGTAAATCACTTTGCTTCAGGAGCTGGAAACAATCTAGGAACTTCCCCAGGGAGCCAGACAAACCTGGACTTGCAGCAGGGAATGCATGGATTTCAGTTAACCATCAACATTTAAGGCAAAGATGGATTTATGTGGAGGGAAAGGGATTCAACTGTCTCTCCTGTGGCCAGTTGGATTTAATGAGACAGCTCTTGCTGTGGAGATTTCTTTCCCAATCTAGCAGCCCAGCAGGGATGAGTTAATAGGTGGGCTGCTATTTTTTGTTACATAGTCATTCTCCTTTCCTTCAGTTTAGCTTCAAGTTGTGCATGTCAGTACGTTTGAGAACAGTAAAATCAGTGTGAGAAAAATGACCTGTTCTTTAAAACAAAAAAAAAAAATACAAACTATGAAAGAATAGGGATTCTTCTCCCAAGTCTAAGTCTGCGTTTTGTGCTCTGTGAGACTTGCTGTATCAACAGTATGTTTTATCTTCACTCACCTGTCTGTATTTGGCAGAATTACAAACAGAATGGTTTTACAGTTTGAGAACTGTATTGCATTGACAAATCATCTGCATTAGAAATTAAGTAAACTAATCTCAATCTTTTCTTCTTGCTGGTGATACCTGACAGCTTCTTTCACCCAGCATTACTCGGAATTATTCACTAGCCTTCATCAACAAGCTTTACTCTGTCAGCTTCTGAACACCTTTAAAATATCTACAGTCAAAAACTGAAATCGTGGCAGTTAGTTTTAAGAGATACAAACTGTATAATTCTTTCCCCTAAATGGATTGGCATGATACTTTCTGAAGCAAGGAAATGCGTTTTCAATCTTCCCGCCTACAGAGATTGGAGGGTAACTGATGCTTCTCCTGGTGTAAAATACATTTGCAAATAAAAGAGGAAGTTAGCCCTTGATTTCTTCCTAAGATGGTACTTATGGTTGGTAAAGTCTCCTCCCAAAAGTATTTAGGCTGCAAGACTCCATAGGAAACAGGCACAGACCTGCCAAGAATTGTATATGGCTTGATGGCATTGAAAGTATCATTACTGAGGAAAACTGCAGAGTGAAGGGAGGAAAAGGCTTGTTGATTTGCAATGTGATCTTCCCCTCCCTAGTGACCTGCCTTTGCTACACACATTGATCAGTGATGAAAAGCAGAGGCAAAATTAGAATAAAAGTGTTCTAATTATCAAAGCATATGTACCAAACCCTTCATTTTTGCGTTTTTACAGAGATGATTATGTTTATGTAAGTATTGTATAAAACATATACAAATAAATTTATACTAAAGTTTACAGGTATTAAGGGCATAACTGTAAAAATGATACAAAGTCTCTGACACTGCCTAGATCTTGCAGGGAAGGAAAAATCTTCCTTAGTTGCACACATCACAATTCTGTCATTGTCCTACATTTTCCTTTATTTGAGAGCAAAATGAAGCCAAAAAGAGAAATCCCCATGGATATCAACTGTCATCATTTTATTGCCTTGAGTGAAATCAATTTACAGCTATCATTTTTAGAGCCTCTGTATCCACTTCCACGTCCACCATTCACACTGGAGCTCACCTCCTTTCTCTTCCTTCTCTTCTGCTCCCTGACTTGTCCCCAGGGTACCTGCCCACTGGAGCAGGAGGGGCAGCACCTCTCCTAGCAGACAGTCAGTGTTTGGTATGGAGGGTACACTGAAGTCAAAATCTGTGGTTTTGACAAAGCATGAAGCACTCCAGCAACCCGTGTCTCTGGAGAATTACCTAAGTGGTTCCCCTCATCAGTGGGAGCCCTGGGCTAGTTTCCAGGTGCATCAAAAGAAGAATAACTGTTCTGTGAAAACAGAAGATTAGGTGACTTCACTTGCTAAAATACGTGTTCTCTCTCCGCTTAGGAAGATTAAAAAAAAACCCCATGAATACTTGCAGACACACAGCAGCAACATTTCACTTTTTATTATTGTCATTAATATTATTTTTGTGCTTGCAGTCCAGGCGAGGCTGAGGAAGAGCAATTTGCAACCACGGAATAAGAGTCACGTTCCCATCCTAACAAGTTTGCAATTTAGTGGCAGCAGATAGACCCAGACAGATGGCAGGGTACAGGCACAAGAGATATGACTGATCTCAGAGCATCCTCCTGCCTAATGTTGCTGACCTTGTGTAAGCCTAATGGCCAGTTTTGGGATGGTATTTGAAGAACAGGGAAATAGCATCAACATCTGGAACTTACATCCCCTTGTAATAAAAGTAAGAGATAATTTAGGAGCAGAAATGCATATATATAAATGTGCATATATTAATCACTTTTCTCAGATCATAGTGTCATATGATATACATCCATAGACAAAACTTCATAGAATCATAGAATAATTTGGGCTGGGAGGAATCTTTAAAGGTTATCTAGTCCAACCCCTCTGCCATGGGCAGGGACACCTTCCACTAGACCAGGTTGCTCAGAGCCCAACGTGGCCTTGAATGTATTCAGGGATGCGGCATTTACTACTTATACCTAGTCTGAATCTACCTCTGTTAGTTTAAAACCACTACTCCTTATCCTACTGCTACAGGCCCTACTAAGAAGTTTACTGCCATCTTTCTTGTAGGCCCCTTCTAGCTGCTGGAAGGCTGCTATAAGGTCTTCTCAGAGCCTTTCTTCTCCAGGCTGAACAGCCCCAGCTCTCTCAGCCTTCACAGGAGAGGTGCACCGGCTCTCTGATTGTCTTCATGGCTCTCTCCTGGACTCACTCCAACAGGTTGATGTCTTTCCTGTGCTGAGGACCCCAGAGCTGGATGCAGCACTGCAGGTGAGTTCTCAGGAGGGCCGAGTAGGGGAGCAGAATCACTTCCCTTAATCTTCTGGCCACCCCTCTCTGATGAAGCCCAGGATACAATTGGCATTCTGAGCTACAGGTGCACATTACTGGCTCATATCCAGCTTTTCACCCACTAGTACATCCCAGTCCTTCTCAGCAGGGCTGCTCTCAATCTCTTCATTCTCCCATCTGTGTTGATACTGGGGGTTGCCCTGCCACAGGTGAAGGACCTTACACTTGCAAAATTTAGAATTCCTAACATCAGTTCCTGCATAAACATGCTTTCTGGCTCCCACTACCATTTTATTATTAATTGCCAAACATAACAATTTTTTGCAAAAACTGCAAAAGCAATTTTCTCTGTCAAGATAATAGTCAAGTTAGCTGGTTCTATGGCACAGGGAATAAATGGATATATAAGCTTTCATCAGTCAATATTCTTTGGAGTGTTTTTATTTTCAAAAACAAATTGTTTTCTTAAAAAAGGTACAGATTAGTTTGCTTGTGATGCCAACCGCTAAAAACAAAAATGTAAATCTAAAACCTTTTAAAAGTTCTTTATCCAGTCTTTGTACATTCAAATGCCTTTTAAGCAACTCTAGTTTAGCAGGTTTGTTAATAAATAAAATCATTTGTGAATTAAAATATTTATTTATAAATACAAATTAATCACTTCAAAACAAGCTTCTTAATCTTTGCTGTGAAATCCACATAGGTTAATTTTTGTGTTCACTTGCCCTGAGACAAACAGAAAATTATACTCAGTTCACTATAATTAGCTTGAATAGCCTCACCTTATTGAATAATATTCCTAGAACAGAGACCTTAAGGTGAGTATGTTAACAGCCTTCTACTTTGTAAGACAGTGTTATATTTTAGCATAAAAAAGCCTGGCCTAAAAAAAAAAAAAAAAGAGCCATTTTCTTTTGATTTCTCTATGTGCTGCTATGGAATCTTTCAAATCTTTCTTTTTAATGAGGAAACGCAATTCTGCACATACCCAAACTAAAATTATGATCTCACTTGTGACAAAAATAAATGTGTGTTTTTATTTCAAGACAGCTCACTGGTCTTATTTCTTTTAATGTAAAACCTGACTGTGGATAGTGCACAGGTGGTTCTCATCCTACTGTTTAAAGCTAGCCTTATTTCCCTTCTGAGGTTACCGTGATTAGGTAAGCTATGAAACTATTGAAGCTATTGGGTAGCTATGAAACCTGAGCATTTGTACTAGAACTTTACAACAGGACAGCTTCCGAGAGATTTCAGTATAAAGCAATCCCAAAATACTACTGTTTTCAGCCAAGAGAGCCTAATCCTTTGAGTGTGTTATCACTATAAAGGAAAAAACTTCACCCCAGCCAAGAGCAACAGAAACTCATTTGTAATAAAATGAAGAATGCATCTGAATCTGGTCTGAAACAAAAAAACTCACAGAGCACAGAGCACCTCAGTATTTCAGGCGTGGTTTTTTGAATGGGTCAAGTGATGTGGAGCTACCCAGGTGGGTAAAAAGAGGTTGAGAAGAGAGGTCCCTGGTGGTATGGGGAAGGACAAAGCCTTGGAAAGGAGAAACACCAAGAAGAGGCCAGTTACAGGTCCCACAGCCATTGCTCTGCCTCAGCAAGAAACGCTCTGTTGAAACTGAGAACTGGAGCGAGTTAACACGCACAGGGAGGAGATCTTGGGGGCCCTAGCAAAGTCAGAAAGACAAGACAGTATTTTTTGGAGTCTGGTCCAAGGCAGCTTCAGTGTATTTTAATCAAAGAGGAATATGACTTTCTTCTATTTCTTTTTCTTATTTTTTTCTTTTCTTTTAAACTCTGGAGGACATTGTAATCCCCAGCTTCTCTACTTTCAGTCTTGCCCTTGCTGCAGACTGAGAACTGGTGTGATCTATTGTTAATGTTTGAATGGATTTCTGTTTGGGGTGGGATACCAAATGTAGGCCTGCTGAGCCACAGAAAATAAATAATGGACAGGAAAACTTATTTTCCAGGCTGAAGTAAAGAGGGATGGGGAGTAGGGGTTAGTGAGGGAGGGGCTGGAAAGGTAGTTGGTTAAGATTTATTTGGCAGACATGTACAACTATCCTGTTTGAGTTGTATTTGAATTAATTAACTTCATCTGTGTAAACTGGGTCAGTATCCTGTAATTTCCTAAGGGTATGGCAGTATCAGGAAACTAAATAGTCAGCAGAGCTGGTTGAATAGTTAAAATAACTGATTTACAAATAGTTCCAGGAATAAAACCACTGAGTTTCATTTCTTATGATTTATTGGGCAATATAGGAAAATTTATCTTACCTGAAAAATGTCCTTTCTGTAAGAGGGGAAGTCCACAGCTCCTTGGGTTTTCCTCTCATACTTTCCACTCTCTGGAGGCAGAGCCAGGCTGGTCAAATGAGGCCATACATCAGCAAATCTCACAAGTTTCCAGTGCAACTTTATAGAAACTAGTCCTTTACAGCTTAATTCACAGCTAAGCTGATAAGGAAGAGGAAAAAAAAAAAAACAGAAAAAGAAACGCACAATTTCTGCTGCAGTAAAGTTTAAACTTCCCTGACAACTGCTTTTAGGTTCCATAGCGTCTCTCATAAAGATACAAACATTTGGGAGACAGAGAAAGCATTTGTAATGAAAATGTAGCATAGTTTGCAACTTTTCTTGATTCAGAACTGCCCTTCTTGTGCCAGGTGGGTAGACTAGGTCTTCTAGTTTTCTTGCTAGAGGAAACTGTATGCATGCAACCATCCTCCCAGGAAAGACTACAGTACCCATTAGGTGTCGGGGAATATAAGAAAATAGTGAATGCAAAAAGTATGTCTTGCTGCCCTGCCTTTAAAACAGAAGAATACCAATTCAGAGGCAGCATGTGAAATGTGCTGCTTCCTCCAGATAACGGCAGGATAAAAGGAGCTTTGCCTGTATAGTTTTGAGACTCTAAGGATATGGAGAAAAAAATCTTCATACTTTTCTGTGCATGTTGGAAAGGAGCTGCCTAGCCTGAAGGCTTCTATAGCTCATGAGGAAAATCCGCAAATATTTAAAAGAGAGAAAGGGATTGCTGGCTTTTAAAGCTTTGGCAAAGTACTGATTTATTCACCCAGTAACTGGAGTCTTACCAGCAGGTTATTTTAATTTTTAATTAAGGAATAGGATTACAGAATATCATGATGTGAGATTTCTGAATGAAATATTTCATTTACTTGCTCTTTAGAGTTTTTTCTGACATCAAGATTTCTCAAGGATTTTTAGAGGATTTTTTTCCAGCATTTGTGGGGTTTGTGTGGTTCATATGTGGCTAAATAGAACATGAAAGAAACAGTCCTGTTAACTCGTACTGCTTAGATAAGACTGTAACCTTAAAACACAGTCTTAAGTGAAAAGTTTATAAGGCTAAAAGCCTTCAAAGAAGAAAATGTAGCAGAATTTCTGAAAGAAAAAAAAATATAAATAATTAAATACTTGGAGAATTTAATTTCCAGGTAAGAACTGTTTTAGTTAGCCTTGTATCTGCTTTTGAGAATTGCTCTGAGGCTTTACATAATCTATAGTGATCTAGAAACTGAGCTCATTTATCGCCTGTGGTAAATAAAAAAGATATCTTTTTATTTCTGACTGTATCTGTACTGCTAGATAAATGAAAGAGATTGATGAAATCTTTGAGCAATCCTGTCTGTTGATTATATTCTCAAGGCTGAAAAAAATGTGGTGAATCCATGTGGATAGCCTGCTTTTCTTCTTCCTCCTATATCTTCTTAATTTTTTCTATCTAAGAGTAAAATTTTGTTGATACACAACCAAGAAGAAATTTTGAGTGCATCTTGCATCTCAAATGAATTGCAATATGCAAGCAATATTTTCCTTCATCTTACGCCATCTTGCTTTCTTCACGGACTCCAAACACAAGGACAAAATGAAGAGCCTTGAAAATTAATTTTGAAGATGAATGACCAGAAGTTTCCCTATTTTGTTTTTTTCAGCAAATCAAAGCTATATTAGCAGCAAGCTACGTGGTCTTGCAGATGCAGACACAGATGTAGAGGCCTCTGAACTACTTCCAAAACTGGAAGCAGCACAGTCACCACATCAACATGATGCCCTATCATAATTAACTAATGGCTATATGGCTGCCACAACCCACTCAAATATTGTGCACAGCCCTTTGCACTGTAGGCAGATTGTATTTTTGCCAGATTTTTTAGCTATATCTATCTATGCACTCTCACTGCAGTGCATGATACCAGTAATGTTGCACAGATATGTGAAAAGAATGTATAAATCCTTGCTAAAAATGAAACCAGTGCAAAACAAACCTTGGATAAGAATAGATTGCTGGCTCATAACACTCCCCTAAGATATCTTTCTTCAGTCTAATTCAGAGCAGGCTCTCAGGCCCAGTAGTGATGAAAGAAGCAACATGAGCAGTGGCATTTAATTAAATATTCGCAGTTAATTTTTCAGATTTAAGCTTCATTTCCATTTATTTTTCCTATTGTTCTGTGATATTTAGTGATTTGTGACCACTATGACAAAACACCTCAACATGTGTTCAACAGTAACCTGTGTGTATTTCTACTGATTTCAGGGGGATTGCTGTCAGGCTCAAAACTGGGCTCCTGTGTCGACCATGCTAGCACATAATATTGTATTTTAAGCAGCAGATGTGTTTCTGGTTCCCAGTGTTTCCAGATCCTGGATCTGGAAGCTACAATATTAGCTACTAAATACCCCACTGATCCCTGCTCACCTTTGGAGGAGGTGGGCTGCAGAGTTTATGATAGGCAGTTATCTCAAGGCCATTTAAATAGAATTATGGTTACAAATATTACATTTTAACAGTAGTTGTTTGAAACTAAAAAGTAATTTTGTTTTCTGGGATCCCATTGTGTTTACTTAAAGAGCATTTGAGTTCTATTTGGTCTAACAGTTTACACATTTCCGAAGTCCCTTTAAACTTCTTTTGTGTACTGTAGAGTAATGAAGATCAGTCCACTTCCTCTGTAGCAAATGGGCTTTTGTTTGTCATCCTGCTCTGTGTTCCTTAGGCATTTCATGATGAGGAAAAGAAACCCTTTACAGTCAATTTGTTCAATTGACCGAAGTATGCACAGAGATTTAAGCACAAAAGTAAAGAGCTATTTAAGACATTGGGTCTTTTGTTTCTAAGCATGATGCCTGCTTCTGCTGAAGAGTTATTACTTATAAATATTAAAATACGTATTATATGTGTTATATAAATATTAAAAATTTATATAAATATATATTATAAATATCTATGAATGAAAATGGTTGCAGATTATTTTTCTTCCCATCTAGTAGGCAAAAGGAAATTTTGTTGCATGTGAGAGACCTAGCATTTAAATCCCTTTACTGTTAATAATTATGGACTTTCTTAACTTTATGCTAAAATTTACCAACTTTACTCCATTTCCTACCATAAGTTCTTTCTCATGTCCTGCTGGAAAACTGCTGAGCATCCTGTCTTTCAGTTTTCTTTGGTCTTTTCTTGATTTCTGTGCAGCTGTACTCTCATATTACCCAATTTTTTTTATTTCACTCAAAGAAGACCTCAGAGTCAGCACAACTAAAAGAAGTAAGTTAATAAGTTAGTGAACTTAGTAGAGAGGATTTTTTTAACTCTAAGTGGATGAAAGAAAATTGGTTGAATTAACATACTGAAGAATGTAATGCCCATTCATTATCAAAGGGGACGAGTATACTGAATGCAGTTTTGCAGTTTGCAAGGGACTCGAAACCTGTCCTGAGCCTGGTAGGCTTCATTGTATATTCCAGTCTGGAGGGTGGTGTCAAAATGCCTACTAATTTGGAGATTATGCAGAAATTATGGCAAATGTGTTAGAGGTTAGGTAAGAACTTTAAAAAAAAATCCTGACAAGCTGGAGGAATGGTGTGAAAATATAGGATGTGATTCAATAAGAACAAGCAAAAAATACCATGGTTAGACTAAAAAAAGCAGTAGGACAAATGTACTCTGAGAAAAAACACCGGTTATACAGAAGATGATTGAGATATTATGGGGGAATGTGAGTTGAAAATGAGTCTTGATTTAAAAAAAATTAAGAGGAGGTAATGGGACAAAAAGCAAAGATAATGCTGAGAAATGTGAGGTAATCTTTCCACCCTGCTTAGCTAAAGCACTACCTCCACTTTGTGACAGTAATCCTCACAAAGGGTGTGAAACAAGCAGGCCACTCTACAATGCAGCAGTGATAGTCACTGTAGGCTTGGTCATATAAATATTGAGGAAATACTAAAGTAGTCTTGGGGAAGAATATGAGGAAAAGAATAACTTGAACATTGTTACACATGGATATAGGAGGCAGAAGCATTTGGCTTAAATTAAAATAAGAAAACTAAGGCTATGTATTGGAAACACTCTAATGAAAGGGTGATAACTGACCCCCTGGACAATTCAGAGTATGTCTTTGCTTTTGACTTTGGAAGTCTACAAGAACAGCCTGAACATGAGCATCACGAGCGATAAGTACAGTTATTCCCTGCAGAGATTTTTCCAACCCTGTTTTTTTTTTTTTCTGGGATATATTTGCTATTAAAAGAAACTCTTTATTGACATTCAAATTAACAATCAAAAAAACCAGACTGAAGTTTATCATATATTGGCAGGTTTACAGATTTATGTAATATAAATTCATGTTTTAAAAAGGTTATATTCCAATTAATGTTCAGGAAATAATCCAAGTCAACATTTTAAAGAGCAACAGAAAAAGACTTTGCATTTTACCATCTTTTTGGTTAGATTATTATTTAAAAGAATGATGGGAACTAAGAGTTAATGGTCTTTGTAAAACCCATTTTGTTTGCAGCTGTTTTGTTTCTGTTGTTTGATACCTATGCTGAGCCTTTCAAGAGGGTGAACACAATCAAGTTACAAATTTCTGTGTCAATTACTTCCTTTTTATTTTAAGTAAATTCCTTTTAGTTTGTGTCATTCCAAAGATACAGGGTAGCAAGTCATCCAGGTATATTCTGCTGACAGAATTTCATTATCTTTCAACATGTGTTTTGGTACAAAATAAATATATATTAATTTTTAGTTATCTTTTCTTCAACTTTAGTGAAAAAAAATTTTAGACTGCAAAGGACCCTGAAGGTATATCCTGATATCTGGTGGAAAGCAGTGGGATTTTGAGTAAAAGAAGAGCACTTGAATTTGATGGCTGACTGTGTCTGTGAAATTATATTTACCTACAACTGTTATGGGTTCCAGCATTTCTCATGCTCACCATAAAAGCTCTGATCCCAGTGTTTTACTGAAATAGAAAAATATGTTCAGAGTAGTGGTAGCCAAAGAAAAATTTGAATATTGCTACAAAGGGAGAAACTCGAAGTAATCAGGAACTTCTGCTAGATATGTTTCAGGCAAATAAGACTGCCTGGACATATCATATCTCTGCATTTGCCCTAACCTCTCTTTTGACAACTGGCTGTCTGTGTGTTACTTTAACCCTCCCTAGATGCCATGTATGTCTTTAGTAATGTGCGTTGCTGCTGAATCTACAGAGGAAACAGGAGGAACAGAGACGCTGTAAAACTGGTCTTCGTAGCTGGACCTTACATGGAGATTGTAGAATGTGAGAACACAGTGCTGTAGGTCATTTTCTGATTATCTGTCTTTATGTCAGGTAACCAAGCTACTTTTCCTCCTTCTTTTGTTCGTTTTCTGCATTCACAAAATAAAAATCAAGTGATTGGAAGAGATCAGTGCATAGATTGAAACTTGTGACTGAGCCTTAGTTTACTAGGGAAGGATGCAAAAATGGCTGGAAGGGAAATTAACCAATGAATCAAGTAAGTAAATTGTTTTCAGTTCAAGGAACAGATGCCTGTTTCCCTTTTTCTGTTATGGTTTAAATGGGGAGGGTATTTTTGATATCCAGGTTGCAAATGTACAGTGAAAATAGTTCTGATTCATTTTAATATCACCCGCATAATTTAAAAATTCATGCACCTGTGTGATTGTACCCATCCTCTGGCTGTAGACTTTGCCTTCACAAGGCACTATCTCTGCATGATTTAAGTCCATCTGGAAAATGAAGCTAGTACAAAATCTGGCTGCCTCAAACCTGGATGCTCTTCTAAGAAAGTATTGTGCCTTTGTGAAGTTCAGTGCACTTTTGCCATATGATCTCCATTGGCTATCAGTAGCCACTTGGGTGTTTTGACCTTTAAGCTCTAAATAACTGTGTACTCAAGAGTCTAGCCTGCTCTTGTGTTATTTCTGAACCAGCTGCAAGCAGTAAACATGCTGGATTCATTTTCTTCTACCAAAGAGAGAAATCTTGGCAAAGCATGGGCTGTGATACCTCGTTCAGACTGCAAACGTAGTCATCTAGTTAGTCCTAACTTGCTCAGTATCCTGAAATCTTTACTGTTTTTGCCTTGATCTTCAAAAGATTGTAGTACTAAGCAAAAGAAAACAGCAATATGATTAATGATTAGAAAGGGCAGTCTATCTAAATCCTTTCTTTGGTTTCTTTCTAATTGGGGCCATGTGGTATTGCTTCACATTAAATGGTGCATCCTCTCTTATGCAGAAAGATATTTTGTAAATGTGCAGCTCCCTTAATTTAAAATCAGACTTATTCTGTTTATGTTGTCTAAAATCCATAGGTTTTGGAGCACTTTTTTCTCCAAACCCTTGTCCACCTCCCCTCCCCTTGCCTCCATTAGGCATCAGTTTAATAAATCTAGTTCAAAGGAACTTGATGCAGTCTGAAGTTGAAGCACCTCTTTGACAGCTGAGATTGTCATGAGAAGGGTTGAGATGAGGCACGAATGTCCTCCAGTTGCTATGCCCTAAGTTAATCAAGATTCAGTAAGGGCACGGTGAAGTTTAGAGAAGTCAGTTGCTGTGGTGAGGCTGCCAGCCTTCAGACTGATCCTGACCATCTTGCTTCTGAAGAACCACTGCCAGAAAGGCCAAGGTGAGCAAGCATATTGACGGCTCTGATCTGTCCTTAGCTGGGAATAGACAAGATCAAGAAGCCACAACCAGTTTCCTGACAGCCTCTTTTTTGTTGATGTTGTCCTTTTTTTTTTTTAATTTTACTACCCTTCTATTCCAGAGTAAGAAAGCTGAAGAATAGGCTCTAGTTCAAGAGTATAAATGGGTTTTTCAAAAAGACAAAATGCAGTTCAAAAGTAGATAAGAAGGATAACACACTAAACAACAAACACTAACTAGAAAGCTGTTTGTTGCACAATGAGGGAGAACTGTACAGGAACATGACAAGACACCAGAAGCAAGACTAAAAAAAAGGTAACAGCTGAGCTGTAAGGAGCATTACATGCTAGAGAGTGGCTGGTCTTGAAATCAAAGGGTGAAATTAGTTATTTGTCACATAAGCTCTAAAAAGGGTAACAACTCTAATGTCTCAGCAGGCATGTTAAATATTAGAGCTGTATTTCTGTTCTCATCTACAACATGATGTTGCCTTAGAAAGTGTTCGTTTCACTAGTTTAGGAAATAGAAATGGCTTTTGATGAAATATTTACCATAGGCAGGCTCAGTTCCATGTTTGCTTTATAAAATGTCATCATTCACATTTGTTTTGACTTTGCATTTGCATGGCAACAGGAGACCATTATCCAGCAACAGGATACCATTATCCTGTCACAGTACTGTGGGCTCTCCAAGGTATATGGAGAGGGGCTACTCCAACAGACTATTAATTTAGTTACTTCTGCTGCAGCTATCTGTGCAGAGTAATTAGCAGCAGTACCAATTCACACAAAACCCATGCAGGCAAGAGAAAGGACATAATGCCAAATAGCATGCAAGAGAATGGTATTTAACCTCTTTCACGTTGAATCACAAATATGAATAAAAATAGGAGAAACAGTCAAAGTGTCAGAGTAGTGAGCTGTGCAACCACAGGATATTAGCTTGTGCCAGAGACCACATTTTGGTACAATGAATGTCAAAATATTGACGTTTTCAACACTTAATGTAAAAGCTACTGGAGCTGAAGCACTTGCCAACAGTATTGCTAAGCCATTCTAAATTCACTTATGAGTTGGAGGCTAATAAAGGAGAAAAACACAGAAACTGAGTGCACATATAGCAGGACACAGAACCACTTTTCCCCTTCTGCTGTGTTTACTGGCAAGCCAGCACTGGAATATGAAGTCAGGAAGTATTGTAGTGGGCATACACTGCCTCATCTCAGATTAATACACCTGAAAAAGTCTCACCAAATTCAGTGGGTTTCTAACTTTCTACAATGGACATTTTATCACAAGATTTGATACGTTGCCAGGCAGAGATAAACATGGTGTCTTGTAGAGTGCCAATGATGGAACATTTTCCAAAATCCTGTGAAATTTTCTATTAAATCTCTCAGTACTGCTGTTAAGCAATTGGCATATTGGCATGACAGCAGAGCTTAAAGCCCTGTGAGATAACTGTCCTTGGAACTTTAGGTAAACAAAGCAGTGGTTGAGAGGGAAAACGGAGGCATGGAAGATTAAAGGGTCTTACCAAGGTCCTTTAAGCTTTGTAAACCTTTTCTTGTCCAGCATAGGTCTTTTTGCACTCTGTGGTTTTCCCACAGGCAGGAGAAGGGCTCCCCGATGACATTGTGCCACAGCTGCTCTCTGTGCCATGCTGTCAAGCTGAGAAGTGACATACTGATTTAGGTAAGGAGCATACACACTGTGTGCCTTTTCATCCATAAAATAATATCTAATTTGAACAGAATTAGTATAAGAAAAAGAAACATTGAACACATACACCAAATAGGGGACATCTAGCTTCTCTCCCGTTCTAAAATATGCACTGCACAAGGGGAGGACAGGACAGGAAATAAGAAAACAACCTGAAGGACAGAATCATTGAAGAATCACTGTCTTCAATAGCCGCATACTGTCTTTGTAATGGTATAGGAAAAACTTTAGTGAAGTTATATGACATGTTAGATGGGAAAGGGTAGAAGGACTGGAAAAAACGGCTAGGGGAAGAAAAATAATACCATGACAAAAAAATTGTTCAGGAAAAATGCTTTGATCAGCAACGTGAAGGTATCATTAAATACATATTATGCCTTTCATCTTAAATTATTTGTGGAATTCTATTACCAGATGGAAACTTGCACCTCTTGGTACTGAGCCCTTGAAATAAATAAAGGCTAGAAAACACTGCTAGTCTTCATGCTGAAGACATCTGTTGATCTTTTGTTTTGATACCATTTCATATCATGCACTTTTTGAAGTTTCCTGCCCGCCTAATTCTCTTTACGCTGCTTTGTTTTCTCTTTCTCTTTTCAGGGATTTGTTTTTTATGGTAATTTTCCTTGTAAGTTACTAATTCTTACATCCACAAAAAGGTAAACCATTTCATCAGGGAACCGAGACTAGTTTGGTATAGTCTTCTGCTAAAAGCTAAACTTTCAGACATCTAAAAACTGGAAGGGTTCACAGGCTTATCCCGGTGTAATTTAGAACAGCTGCAGAGCAGTTCTAAACCAATCTGTCCTGCCATTTCCCAGCAAGGAAATTCCTGGGTATGACTAATGGTGGTATATGTGGGAATAATCAATGCAACATAGAAATAAAATCAATTCTTTTTCAAAGTACCTATCTGTCTGGCTATAATCTACTTTGCTCCGAGACAGAAATATAGGAAATATGTTCTTCTTAAAGCAAGAGGACAGAGAGCTCTAAACAAAGGTTTTATCTTGCAAATTCTATGGGTCCCTCATGCAACACAAAATCTCCTGAAAGGCAGTGCTCCAGCATACCAGAAGCATGTAAACCAAAACAAAGAAAAACCCCCATACACACACACCAAAAAAAAAAAAAGCTACCAAGCCTTATTGACTTATTTTTGGGGCGAAAATGACAAATTTTCATGTCAGGACATCTACGAGGCTTGCATGTTGGGAGTGAGAGACATGCCAGTCCCTGAAGGGTTGGTGCGTGGTGCTGGAGGAACAGAAAGTAGAAACTCATTGAACATATTGGATCAATGCAATTCTTCTCTGAAATCCTCTGCTATAGCCTGGAAAGCATCGAAAACCTCAGTCCGACTGCCCAGCATTGAAAATTCATGAAGCAGAATTTTTAATCTAAAAATCTGGAGTAAAGTGATAATTATTGATGAACATGGCTTGTAATTCAGTGCCACGCGGAACTATGATTATTTAGAACCCGCCCCGTTTGTGATACTACACAAATTTCACTTGTCATTTTCTGATCAAAAGCTTCATTATTAAAATGCTCTATGATTGCTATAGATGTGTATTTTTTTCTTCCGAAGAATAGCTTCTTAGCCACATGATGCAGAGACAAATGGAGACATTGGGGGCATCATGTGAGGACACAGAGAGGAAAATATGGGAGGAGGCATGTGGGAAGGGGTATTGTTGGGGACGCAGCAGGAGACACTCTTGGAAAGAGGACTTCCATGGTAGAGGAGGAAGGGACATCTCTAAGGGACTGCGGCCTCCAGCAACCCACACCAGGACAGGGACACTCCGAGGGACTGACGGCTCTGGTCGACCCACATGAGGACAGGGATACCCTGAGGGATCCCTGCAACTCAGAGCAGATAAAACAAGCAAGAAAGGAGGTGCAGGGGAGTAAGAAGTAAGGAGCAGCAGGAGAGGCTGACCACAGTCTCTGCACTGCCGTCTGCATCGCCAAGGGCCTGGCTGTAACCTCTGGTTCAAGCGACAGGAGTGGAGATGAGCAAGGCAGGCAGGAGAGGTATGTGAATTGAAGCTAAGAGGACGAAACAACTTTTCCCTAGGTGTGCATTTAATTTACTCTCTTTGTTTCTCAGTACTCAAATCAGTAATTAACCATTTTGGTAATTGGCAAATAATTAAATGACATAGAATTCCTTGAGCCCACTCTATTTTACCTGCACATTACTCTGGTGTAAAAGAAAATTTAATTTACTTCTTTTTGTTACTTCATGATTTCAGAGGTAACTCCAGGGGTTAAAAGCAGTATTCTCATGGTATACGTAGACACCTTGAACTGAACTGACAGAAATACATGAAAGAGCATGGCCAGTAATAAGAAGTGATATCCCAGTGACACTGAACTGTGAACTAGGAGACAGTGGACCTAGTCTGAATTTGAGCAATTTAATTCACATCTCTGTACCTGTGCTCTCTTCCTCTGTTTCTTGGATTTTCTGCTTAAGATATAGCTCTTGGGTGGTTTAACCATCTCACTAAATCTGCATGTTGTATTTCTTATGTCAGAACTGTGATCTAACTCTGGCCTGTTCAATACTACTATAATGTAAAAGGAAAAGTAAAATAACTAAGAAAACGAATATTTAAGTATGCTAATGAATAAAAAGGAGCCATAAGCATGTGAGATTTTTCTTTTAAGTCATGACAAAAGAATCTCTTGTCATAACATGAACTTGCAAGAGAAAAAAAGCACATGACTATTGATTATGGTTTGTCTGTTTCTTCTGAAGAGATTGAGATATATTAATTCAAGATTACTCTACGATTTCCCATTCAGTCAGGCAGAGCAATAATACCAATTCCATAGATGAAAATGTATTTTCTTTAGAATTCAAGTTGCATACATTGATTCCAGGCACTTATTTCTCACATATATGTAAAGGTACTCAAATGTTAAGACCGTTTCCAAAAAATCGTCTAGGAAAATAAAGTAAGATCTAAGAAAACAGTAGTTCCTTAGCCCTGGTTTGATCTTGAAAACTCTAGGGCCTGGTCCTAAATCCAGCTAAACTCTTGTCTGTTTTTAGAGTTGCAGTATTTCCTCTTGACAGGACAGATCTCTTCTTCCAAGAGACCATTAGCTATAAGTGTAATTCACATTCTTTATTTCTACTTGGATGGTCTTAGCTTTAACTGTTTTTAAGGAGAAAAAGCCAGTTAAAAGTTTTCTTCCATTTGCTTTGATGATATGTAGAAAAATTCATCCCTCTCTGGAAATGTGAATGTTACTAGTTTCAGTTTAGTATCTGCTAATTTTTCTTCAGATGAATGAGGATTCAGATGAAATGTTTTCCATCTTAATCTTTGGTTCTGGTGGAAATATTTTTGTTTGAATGGAATCAAATTTAGTTTACAACTTAAATGGTGTCTTTATATTAAAACTCTGAATTTTCAGAAAACCCTTGTCTGTAGTAAAATACACAAAACTGTGACCAGTTACAGAATACCTTAAAGGTACGAGTCTGAGCTTCTAAGGAAGAATTATAGATAACGGAATGTCAGACCCAAGTCAATAATTCAAAGCAAATTTATCTTTCTGAGTAAAAACACTACTCTATTTCTAAAGTTATGATATAAAGAGATAGTTTCTTAATTTAAGCACAGAAAAGGTGATTAGCATCCTTCAAGCAAATAGCAAGAAAAAAACCCCAGTTTTTTGCAAGTGGTATCATTTAACCACGTAGTCAAGAATTAGGTGTGCTAATTTTGTCTACTCATTGTTTTCTGAGTGGATTTCCTGATGCAGAATAATATGAAAGAAATTATTTTTAAAAATATAGTAAAACAAATTTAGGAAAGGGACTGCTTATATGATGCATCCATAAACCCACAGGCGTTGTGAAAATGTGTGTGGAGGCATTCAGTCCACTGACACATTTTCCATATTGGCTATTTTTTGTCTTCAATATCAAAGACTTGGAAATACTGTTCTTTCAGAGTAATTATTGCTTCACTGGGAGGCTTTTCCTAGTGATGCAGTAGTCAGCAATTTATAAATGCAGTCTCTGCTCTTCTGAAACACTTAGCTCGCATGTTGCTGTCACTCACTTTGAGCTGTAAAAGCAAAGTAATTCTGAAGGGACCAAATAGATAATGTGCAGCTTACGTGGTCATCCAGTGTGCACAAGGAATCAAGTATGTTTTATTCAGACAACACATAATGCAAAGCCATCAAACAATTTCAACTTAGATCCAAAACCTTTTAGAAGAAAGAGGTATGACTGAGAGGCAGTGTTGTAAAACCCCATTTTCAGAAGCTTAGTACTATCAGATGAAAAATACCATTTGGATAAAGTTTCCTATGCTTATTGTCAGTCCAAAGATTTGGAGCGTGTGCCTGTGAGAATAGTTGGTAAAAGTCTATTCATTTACTGTAAGACAAAGTGTTTTTCAGCTGCTTTTTGTTCTTCTGTCTTTTGTATTCCTCCCCCCAGTGAAATGAAGTGCTGTCATCTGTCAAAAAAATGCCAAATGCATTGTGATATATGAAGCAGAAATATGAGGAGGAGTTCACACAACACGAGAAGGCGGCTGAAAGTATGAGAGAATTGCTTATCCAAACTGAGGAGAGAGAGTGAAAGAAATTATTTTGGTGTGTTTAAAGAAGAAATGGTTACAAAACAAAGCAATAAGTCTGTGAAATTTAATCCACATGCACAGTATTATTTGTCCTGAGCAGTGTTGTAGTAACATATACATTTCCGCCAATTCTTCTGAAAGGTATGTGGGATATATGTCATATTATGAAATATGAGCTTATAGTTATACAAAAGAATTCCCAGTTTGCTTCTTGTTGCTGTTGTTATTGTTTTATACCAACTGAAACAGCAGCAGATCAAAACCAAGCAAAAAAATAAAAGGGTTTTTTTTAACACAAGTTCATGGTTTCTAGATTCTGAATTATACCTCTGGAAAACTTGGGTGTAGAAGGAGCCACATAGTACATGTCGTTTTCAATACTAACAAAATTGCTGCTTATTTTATGGCAAGTCCATAATGAAAAAGCAACAAACAAGTCCTCTTCTCAAAGGAAGGTAGGTATGAGATTGCTGACTCTAGTCTGCAGTTAGGAGCTGTGACTTTAGCATGCCAGACATCATTAAATTGGCCATTATCTAGATTGTGCCACCATGCCAGTAAAAAGGAGATGGCAGAGAAGGTAATGTTAGGACTCAAACCATTGCAAAGTCAGTTATCTTGTCTAAGTAGGTCCAGCTTTTCCTGTTGTCAGAGAAATACAGAGAGATGAGAAGAGCATCCCTGTAAGGTGAGTCATCTAATAATAGCAACAGTATCCAAGACAGACACTTGCAGAGAAATTTCGTGGGGATAACCAGCTTCAAATAGATCCCTAATTTTCACCTGTTGAGAATAAGATGAGGTGACAGCCAGTCTACCTGTACAAGCTTTCAGTGTAATTTATTTTAGCTATGGTGCACTGAAGTCTGCAATCCATCACATCAATTTTATTTGCTAGAGTTAAAGTCAGACATGTAATTGCATCCTCATTCTATCTGATGCAGACTCAGGTGAAATAAATTTCAAGAGCTTTCCAGTAACCTGATTGGGACTGATGCTCTATTTAAAGGGAAAATAATACTTTAGAAGAGAGAACAGCACCTGGTGTTTGTGAGACATTTTCAGAAATGGTTATCTGAGATAAACAGACTCTGAAGTGATTTGAGTAGGCTGAGATTTCAGCTGTTTCTACCAACCCAAATAACACTAACCCAAGATTCTTGGAGGTACTGAAAACAGACTTCTAAGCTGTTAGGAAGATATAATTAATCATTAAAATGTCATTTACATCAGAAACTTGGAAGATGGTCAATAAGTCCTTGCTCTTCCCGTGAGGTATTAGTAATTGATATTAATAATCAGTTTTATATTTGCAAGGAGAATACCTAAGTTAGGGCAAAACAGTTTGGGAAAAAATAAAAGAAGTTAGTGACTTTCATGCAGCATCCAAATGTCTGTAAGAATCCATGGTTAAGTAAGTAAAGTTTCTCAGTTGTGCATCTGGAAAGTGCTGCATCTACCATGCTGCACCTCTGTTGCTGGCTAATGAACTTCACCAATGCAGGGAGCACACCTGGGCATGGTGATTACAGGCTTGCAGAGACCACTACAACCACCACAAAGCCAGAATCCTTGATAGTTGTCCAGAAGTCCTCAAATTCTGTCTCATTAAAGTTTCTAGCTGGAAATGAACGTTGATTCCATTGACACAGAGATATAGTAGCCCTTTCTGAACATTTGTCAGTGAAGTGCTGTGATAGGATTCTATGGTGTGCAAGTTCATGTTAACAGGAACAAATTGTTAATAAATGTTAATGGTCATGTTAATAGTAATTAAATATTCTGTATGAAAAATACTTGCAACTCTAAAACAGTTCAAATTGTGTCTTATTTTTAAAATTGTAGTATTGGGCAAAGTTGGATGGGTGAATAAACTGCAAGTGGAAAACTTTGTTATTGACGGCTGTATTTTTCTTCAACTTTATGGAACAGTAATGAGCTATGACAGTTCTGTTGTTTCTCTCCCCTTTCCTAATGCAATATGAGTATTTAAATGTTCAAACTCTTTTTGTAATTTAAACTGATACCATTACATTAAGTGCATGACAGGGTCAGTACAGCACATCAAGCTAATTTATAGCCTCTGGCAATTACCAACTCCCAAAGTTTCATAGTAATGCCAGATTTCAGTAACACTTTCTTTTTCAAGCAACCTTCAATAATAAGGCATTTATAATATATTGCAGAAGGCCATTAATTTTAAGTGTCGTGTCTATTCCGCCAGTGTACTTATTGGTTGCAGCAATTCTAAACTGGTATTTTACCAGAAGAAATAAATCCTGATCTCTCCACTCTTATGGCATTGTGACCCAAGTGCAGGGGCAGAACAGTAAATTCTCACATGACTGAAATGCTGCTCTCCTCGTAGACGTGTCCTAGAACTCAGTGACAGAAAGAATCCAATTTGTGGGGTGACATCTTGGCCCCACTAAAGTCAGTGGCAGAATTCCCCCTGGCTTCAACAGGAATTTTACTGATGCATTTCCTTGTCAATGCGGTAGTTCTTATTACTCTATATGCTGTAAGGCATCATCCTTCATGCAGTCCCAAACCACACACCATTTTCAGGATTAAAGACTGCCTTTGCTAACTTTTAAAACCTTGCCCATTAGTTTCTTCTTATTATTATTTTTTTTTTTTTTTCCCTACTGGTAACCCCATATATCCATACTCAGAAGGTGTAAACAAAAGGCAGGAAAAGACAGAGGCTGTCAGCAGGACAGGGGAGCACAGCTAATCCATGGCACACCTGGTTGATCTATGCATTCCTACCACCTACCGTACCCTAATCAAACGCACATTGTGGTGACCTTGGCCAGAGGGCACCATCCTTTCCCCTTCAGCAAAACACAAGCCTAAATCCTTGTAGTGCTGTTCCAGCTCCTACTGTTGTTCATGATTTGAGTTTAGTTTTGTCACAAATCCTAAGTGCTTGAAGAATGCATTATCATGAGAATGAGATAAGCAGGTGCCTATATTTGTGCAAGTTTATAAGGAATTATTTGGAGAGACGAAAAGAACATACTCAGATGCACCTATATACACAGATGGAAATATTTAGCTACTCGTTGTCACGTAGGGCTATTCTCTAGGTTTGCATTAATACCTGGTAGTAAGATTGCAGCACTTCATAGAATCTGCAAGTATGTAGTTCAAAATATTGACAGAACATACATTTAAAACTGCCAGGAACAGGAAGGCTAGGTCTCAATATTTTGTTTTCAGGGTTTTTTTTGTAATTATGACCTTTTAAAGCAAAGTATAAATTCTAGATGAACTGATGTCATAAAGTTGGCCAAGTAAGGAACTAATTTATATAAACTCACGTACAAGATATCGAGCATCTGGCTCTTGCTGTAAAATGCATAAAAAGCACCTAAACCCAGTATTTATGTTGGACACTAGAGATCCAGTTATCAGGCTTTACAGTGATTGCTGTCGCTTTACTTTTTAGCTGTTCTTTGTTATATATCCTCTACTGAGTCCTGGTTTTCCCCAGGTAGCTGGAATTCCAAGATTTTTGATCATCAATCAAGTCCTGTAGAATGATAGAAAATAAAATAGAACTCTTTTTGAGGCAGCTGATATATATCTGATTTTCTGCAGTTCCCACATAAACAAAATTTCTTTAAACAGCTAAACTGACTTAAGCAAGAGAAGTGGAAGTAAAGAGTTGCAGCTGTGGTCCTACAGTGGGATCTCTCTGCATGAGACCATGGCAAGAGTGGAGCTCCGCTCATAAAATCTTTGGAGCGAAAGGATACAATAGTATTGTCAGTAAAGATACAACACTGAGCTAATCTCTGTAATGGTGGGGCTGGGAGTTCATTTAATAATGCTCAATTTTAAGAGTGCACTCTGTGAATATTCTTTAGAGATTTAAATAATTGCCAAGATGTCCATCACAATAAGATATCTTTTTTTTTTCCCCATGACTGTGAAATAGAGGAATTAGTCAATTTTTATCAATTTATCTGATAACTGTAAGTGTGAGCAAAGTATAATTAGCTACAAATCCTTGACATGAATCTTTTTGGTAATTATATGAAGTAGTCGAATTATTGTAACTTTGTCTTTTTATATTATTTTATATATGCTGCACCTGTAGGATCACCTTCAGTGAGATATAGCCCAGGATAATTTTGGTTCATCATAGCTCTGTGTGGCTGAGTTGCCAGCTAGGGTTAAATCATGACAGTGTTCCACTGGAAAGAAGGAAGATTTGAGTTTCGGTCCCTTCTCTAGTAGATAAATGATTGTGTATCTTAACTAAAATAGATATTACATAAAAGGAAAACATTATATACTTCAATTAGAATATGGACAATTGTCCTTACAACACAGATAACTTGACCATTTCGCTGTCTGTTTTGAAAATCATTTCCAGGCATGTTCTACTGTAAGCTAAGGAGACTTATTCTCCATTGCTACTTACCTGTAATCCAGAATCATGACTTATTATTTGAGGATTGTCCAGTGACCCCAACTGAAACTTCTCTTTTAGCCAGAAAATGACACATTGCAAATAGAAATCTTTTCCATTAAACACTTTTCTGAATTGCAAGTGAAAACTAATTCCATTTAAAACATGGAAAGATTCATGATCAATTTTCCTCTACTGGTAGAACAGCCAAGAGAGACAAACAGATAAATCATATTGTGAAATTTATCCCTCCACAACACCGTCATTAATTTGGGGCAAAACCATGCAGGAAGAAAGTAGGTACTACCTTCGTTCTGACTGACCTTAGTTCTGACTGGTCATAATCTGTTGGGTTTTGCACAAAGGAGGCACAGTCTGGTATGAAAGAGCACATTGCCTCAAGTGACCATTCGTCTCAAATACATGTCTCAATCCATCTCACCTGCTTTAATCTACAGCCATTGCAGCCATCTATAATGGGATTCTACAGGCAGTGAATGGATCACAGGGGATCTTCAAAGGATCAGTAAGCCAAAGACAGGCTAGAAGAAATTTTTGAGGCCATGCATCTACATTTTCCCAGTCCACTTCATCTTGCCTAGACTTTTTCTTGATGCAGTTTTACTACTACTAATCACCACCATTTCCATTCATTAAAATGGGATCCCTAAGGTAGGAAGGAGAACTGAGGACACCCTTGGATAACCAGTTGTCTGAAAGCAGCCAAAGGAAGTGTCAGAGGTTATGCGTTGGAATTATGTTCTTCATTACTGGCCAACAGTAAGCATTTTAAATGACAGGCACGTTATCTTGTGTCTAGGCAGGTTTCGTAGGGCCACAGCTGATGATCCAGTAGGCCATTGTCCTTGGAAGACTAGCACAGCAAGTCCTCAAAAGCATTTGTCATTTTCTACTGTAAGATGTTCTGATCTACTTGAGACAACTGCTGGCATGTATTTTCTTAAAGGATATCCCATTCTCACACACAAAAAAGGCTAGATTTTTCCCTCAGAAATTCAGAAACTGCTTCTTCCTCCCAGGTATGGGCTTCTTGTACATACGCAGCTCTACGAGGATGGTTGCCACCCTCTCTGGCTGACCCATCTTAGCCTACCAGTACATTTTTCAGTAACAGTGTGAAGAAAGGCTTGCAGAAGAGTTCTGTCTACATGGACTTTCTACTAAGAAAGTGTTTTTCCTCCCTTTTCAGTATATATTTTTTGTGCTGTGCTCCATCAAGTATAACATATGGGCAATAATAATCATCTAAATATATATGGGGGAAAAGGAGGAAGCTGCCAAGAAATTACTTAGGAAAGAATATGCAGATTTTAGTGATTCACAAGCTGACATATGTTTGCAATGTTACGCCGCTGATGCTGAAAAAAAAGAAATTGAATCCAAAGATCACAGTGGGATGTATAAAAAGAAGGGTAGCTTGGAAAATGCATTAGTAGTAGGGCTCATAAAGACAGTGCACCTCAAAAAAACTTTGTTTATTGAGGAGCAACCTTAAGGAAAAGTGTTAGTCCATATGCCTGCTCTCAGAACAGAAGCCCTAGCTGGTGCACTGCTGCTTTTCTGGGAATAGTCTTGGGAGACATCAAGCTAAGAGTGACTGTAATTTCAGCAGATCTTGTTTTACTCATTTTATGCGTTTGCTTAATTCTTTATTCTTGAGATGCAGTTCTTACTTTTGCTGGTTTCTCTGAATCACGAATTCTTACCATATTCATTGTCACTGTTGTCCAAAGTGCTCTTCCTTTTGGATTCTCAAGCACTTCTTTCCAGCTCTGCTCTTCAACAGCTGTAGGTCTCTGAATATTGTGTACTTGAGATGAAGTGTTGGAACCCTTAATGTTTCCTTCTCTCTCTCCCATCATTCTGAACAAGTTATACTTTTTCTATGAATCTGTCAGTCATCAGAATTACCCCACCACGTTTTGGTGATGCCACTCCAGTCATAGTTTTGGTTGTGCACGAAGCATTCTAGCTACTCTTGATTATTTCTCACACTTTTTGCCTTACTATCAAGTCATTTAAACTTGATGTATAAATTTAATAATGGTAGAACAGTGGGAGAAATCATTAAAAAAGTACAGTGGATCAATCTCCTTTTAGATGTTCAAGCTGCTGCTTTCTTCTCCTAGATTAAAGCATTAGACACTAGATTAGCAGACCGACACAAAGTTGCTTTTCCCCTTTCCTATGAGGCAGAATATACCCTAGGTCAACACAATATTACTACATGTACAGGAAACCAAAAATTTACTGGTGACATCATCTCACTGCATTCATTTTCTCACGTGTGAGAACGTCTCCTGAGCTCTCTGTTCTCTCTTCTGTTCCTACAGTCAGGTAGAAAAATTCATGCGACTCCTGAAAATGTTATTGAAAATGCACATCTGAAAAAAATACAGCATACATATTTATAATGCATGTTTCATTAAATAAGTGCTCACAATGTTTATTCAATAATTGGACTACTCATTACACATGCAGCATTCATCATGGGGTATATGCACAATTTGTTCTGGCATTTCCCACCTTTAGAAATGTGCCTATGCAAAAGCAATGAAGTTGTTTAATGTGGTACTGTGTAATAGTACACGTCATTTTAAAGGAATATTTTCAAAGGCAGTTTCAGACTTGGTCACAAAAACAACTCTAAAGTAAATGTCAGACAACTTCTTGATTCTTATTCTGAACTGGAGCCATACTGGTGTGACCAGAAGGACACCATAAAATTTGACTATATATTTAAGCACAGATAATATCAGCAATAATTCACAAATTTCAGGGCTGCAAATTCTGGTTTAGTTGTGCATTTTTTTAAAAACTCTAATCACAGGGATCAATCATGGAGGCAAAGGAGAAAATCGAGTATCGTTTTCATTCAATATTAAAAAATCAATATGGGTCTATATTAATAGTGGTCCCTGTAGGCAAAGTTCACTGCAAGGGTGCAGAGGATGAGGAACCAGTTGAATAAAGTCACCTGCTGGGCTAACAGAATTGCAATAGTTTATCCACTCTGGCATTTAACTGTGCAGTTTCCCAGCCTTTGCTTCTGATGACTCTTGCTCACTTTAGCAGTGCATGCCTCTAACCCATTAGATTTGACAGTCACAGATGGTTTCACAGAAGTTTTTCTGGTATATTGGCTACAAAAGCTGGTTTGGATTGGAATCAAGCTGTTTATTGCTGAGTATGATGTAACACATTGATGGTGGTGAATCAATTATGTGTTTCTGCAATAGCCTGCACGCAAAAATAGCATTTACTGCCAAGCAGTAAAATTATTAAGTAGAAAATCTGGAATCTATTTTTTTCAGGTGACTAGAGAGAACATTACTTTTTAAAATCATCTGGAGTTTCCCATAAGCCATCCAAATTTACAGCAATGTAGGCAGCATGCTCATCAGCTGATGGGTATAATGATGAATTATGTGCCAGTTGCAGCAAATCTGGGTGTACTGTCATACTCTGCACTCCAGTGACCAGATTGTCACAGACTGTTTGCATACCTTTCCTCTTCCTCAGGCCCAAACATACTTTATCTTGAGCACAAAGCTGATGGAACAGCAGTATGTGCTTGTCCCTGAGCTAGACTGCTACTCTCTTTTTCTGTGGAGGATAATTAAAAACCCAGGGAAGACAGAAAAATTTCCATGTGTCTTAGAGCACACTTTTGATGTGGGCTTTTTTTTTCCCTACCTTTTGCACTCAGAAACTCTTGTCTGCACAATTTAATGCTTCTGCCACAGAAAAACCTTCATTTTTTCTGTTCATTGCTTTTCATTACATCTGAACAGAATGAATTTAGTCTGGATTCTATCAAGGCAATATTCCCCATACTGGTAAAATCTAAGATAGCAAATTGTTCATTTAGTCAGACATGACTACCAGAAAAGCAAGCAAACAATCAAACAAACAAATCAACATCTTAATATGACAGGGAAAAAAAAGTAAGCGTAAAAGAAAAAAAAAATAATATAAGAGCATCACAGCATAGTGCTTTATTTTTGTTTTTTTCAGAATTCCCTTTCTTATGCCATTGGAATATCTGGTGTGCAGAGTCTGTTGGTTGGGTACAAAATTCAAGCCTTAAAAAATGTTCAGATATTGTCTTACACTTTTATAATAATTATATTTGAGATATGTTCTAAGTCATTCTTAAAAATTGTCACCCTCTTACTTCTGGGGAAAAACAAAGATTTAATCATGTTAATTAGAAAGGAATTTTAAAAAAAGGTTCAGTCAAAATTGATTTCTTAAATATACTCACCATGAAAGTTTTTTTTAAGAACCCTGAACGGTTAGTAAAATGGAAGTGCATACAGAGAGTCCCTTAACATACATTTCCTCATCCAAACAGTTCTGTTTAGCTTCTTTTAACTGGCATAGAGCATTTTCTCAATGAAGATAAGATGTGGAGATGAGATTTTTTTATTTTTTCCATTTTGGTCAAAATTATGGAAGAGCTAAAAAGACACTCTGTAATGTTTTCTGAATGCATATTCTCCCCAAACACATCTATTACATCTTTCTCTCTCTCTGTAAGCCACCAGGTACTGGTAGCTATATTCTGTGTACTCCATTCTTACAGTACGCTGGCCTCTTGATAGAAAAAATTCCCCTGGCACAAAGTCTTATTGCAGCAGCCAGACATATTAGTGAGTACTAATCTGCATCTAACATTACTTAGATTCAAATAAAATTTGACTAAACAAGCTGAAGTTCAAAATTCTCTTCCTCCTAGTCATTAGTGGCCCAATTCCAAATATGCTGATGGAAAAACTCTCAAGAGCTTTAGTAGTCTTTGGACTGAGCTGTCAAATAACCACATTATAAATCCTATTCTTTTTTACAGTCTCTTTCCTTTTGACCCAACAGTAGAAAATCTGGCTATTCAAAACGCTTACCACACACAGCACTTATTCTGCAGTGGGAATGAATCTCCATTTCAGATGCAAAACCCTTGGGTAAAAGGAAGGGATACAGTTCACTAGCTTTTATATATTCATTGGAGAGAGGAGGGAGGTTTTGATTATACCTTTCATTCATCAGAGAAGATGCAATCTATGGTGGATTTCCTTAGACAAAGCATTTAGGAAAGTCAAAAATCTGTGAAATATGATCCTGGCCACTTAATGTAGGTATCCAGCTACATTATTGGCAGTACATGAATTCTGCAGGAAAGACTAAAGTGTCTGTAGCTGCATGAGACTCAGGCTATGTAGTGGTACAGCTATATTCTAAAATAATATCTATGGTTTAATTCATAACATGGTTAATTCTTTTAGTAATAGAAGGTGGTGATGCACCTTATGGCTTTCTCAATAGCTTTGCACTTAGAAGACTTACTTCAGAAGTGCAGACCTCAATTGCAGAATCTCCACCTGTGGGTAATGAGGTAAAAACAATGTCCCCTAAATCCCAGTATCTATGGCATTCTGCTAGGAGCAACCCCTGTGCTCTAGACAGCTCTGGTGTTGATCCTTCACTGTTTTGGCCACCATCTCTTGAAGATGATTGCTGCATTTGGTGTAAAAGGATTATAGAGCCTATTTACTTGACATTTACAGCTTTTATTGGAAAGTCCATTCACCTAAATACTCATAAGATAAAATCTGAAAAATTCACTAGGTCTGGGACTATGGCAAACTGTAGGTCTCTCCTACCTTGTCTAAGAACCCTAAAGAAAAGGCAGGGATTAGGTGTCCCCTTTCCCACCTTCCTTTGCCATGATCCTTCTCTACGTGGTGACACAGTGACTGAACTCGAACAGCAGCACCAGGCACGCCGCATATCTGCACAATGATCACCTGCACAATTCCCTGGTTGTGTGGGCACATACCTACTAAGCTTGTGACATGCCCAGAACCCAGGACAAACGGACAAATGTTTATTAATGCCATTAAACAAAGGGTGAAAAATCCCATCACTGTGAGCTGAGGTGCTTACACACTAAAGCATCACCAGAAAATACATGAGAAGTGTCCTGTCTGAATCCAGCCTGTTAAAGAGATTCAGCTCCACACTGACTGGAGAGCCTGCCCACCTTTAAAGCACTCTGCACAATCTCTTCCACTAAACCTGCTCCCCTCCTTCTCCGTTTTGCAGAAGACTAAATAAAAGGATCACATTGATCCTTTGCATCATCCACATAAGAAATGTTTATGTGAGTATGTTTTACTCTTGTCATTTCTGTCAAAGACATCTGTTCTTATATTCAAATATTTCTTGGACCATGTAAAGACACAAAACTTTAAGTTACACTACAAATCAAGTTAATGTGGGGCAAAACATCACATTGTCACACATTTTCTAAATAAATAGTATAGTACATGTGGTGTTGTTCAGAAATCAGGCCTTTTTATTTGGAAACTTTTTTAAGATAATTTTTTTTAAATCTCAGTTTTCCATAATTATTTTATTATTCTGCATGTCTACCTTAATTTGCTCTAAAATATTAACTGCATGTTCAGAAGTATATATAATGCCCTGGCTGCAATTAATTGATTGCAGTTTCTGCTACCAGAATTATGCTAAGATTTGCAACAGAAATTAGAATATCTCAATTAAAATCTTCATCAAGTCATAATTTTTCAAATGGTAGGTCTCTAATAGAGTGTACTTACTTATTTTTGGAACTATGTTTGGTGGTTCATAAGTCACTGGACTCACTGCAACTCTTAATCATGAGAAGGTCACAAGGTTCAGTTTAATTAGGTAGTGTCACTGGATATATTAATTTATTGCAGTAAATTACAGCCAGGCTGCATAACTCTCCATGTAAACACATTTTGGTATTCACTAAGAAAAGTTGGCAGGTCTGGAAAATGCTTTCTAAGGCTGATGTCTGTTGTGTAACAATCCATGTCACCATTTTTCTTTATGTGTTTGGTCTTCCCTGAGAGAGAATATATTGTTCTATAAAAGTCTTGACTACGACACTTCATTTAAACAAAACACAGCAGTGGCCACTACATGCAGTTTGAACTAAGCAAGGTAGTAAAAGTTGGAGCTTTGATGGTCTAAAATTAAGGGACAAAAAAGGTGTGCTCCATTATCTCTAGATAATAAAAGATATCAGGTCATACTTTAGCTCATTCAATGACCGCCTTGTTTAGTCATAGCACTGAAGAAATTATTACATTTTTACAGAGGATAAGTACTAGAGCTTTCAAAATATCATCCTGCTCTGAGACATCGATGAAGTCAGGACGCTAGATTAAATTAGCTAATACTTACACTGAAACATACATGTAAGGGTCATGTTTAATGAATGAAATTCAGAATACTGCTAAAATGGAGACTACTGAAGATAAAACCAGTCTGGAAAACTCTCTATCAATGCTTTTGAAATTGGCCACTTGAACTTCTAAAACCTCTTGCTTTGTGACTCTGAATATACTTAGAAACTACACAGTTTAGACATGTCAAAGAACTCATGGTTAAGCTCAACTGTGGCTCAAGTTCCAAAAAGCTAGATAATCCTCTGACTAAGTTTCTGGAGACACCTTATCTTGAAATTATTTATTGAAGATGGATGTTTATTGCACTGACAGACTCAAGATCCCCAGAAAATGTGTCAATAACATTTTTATTTTCTTTTAAATCAGAAGCAGAACTAAAACCACACACTTTGGAAATCACACAATGCAGAAGACATTTCTGCAGGGACTAGAGTTCATTGCTGCTCCGTCTATGAGAGCATTCAAACCATTTTGCTACTGACTGCTTTGGCATAAGAGGGGTAGGAGAAACAGAGGAAAGTTTCTCCATTACCTAGCTTGTGGAGTGAGAAAACAAACTCCCCTGGACTTGAAGGAGAGCACAAGAGCAACTTTAACTCTGTAAATTGCCTATATTTGAAGGGATACTTATATTAGTAAGACCATCCTTTTCAATACGAAAAAACCCCAAAAAATCTCTAGAACACATACGAGATTCTCCTGAGGGCAGGATGTCTTTGGGCTGGTGGAGTAATTAGGTCAGTAGCTCTTTTTCCACTGGCCAAAATTAGACTGATCATAGGACAATTCCTCCAATATGAAGCAACCCTCACTGCAGTGTTGGTGTCCTGTTCAGTCACACTCACACCAGTTCCCAAAGGAACCTGTGTCTATCTCTAAAGGAAAATGAGAAGGGGCTGTTTGTAACCCAGCCGTCCTTATTATATTCTCTCTTGACAATGAGAGGTCAGTCAATTATTAGACTTCATGCTTCACAACCAAAAAAGAAAAAGTACTTTAATTTGTCCTAGTGAGAACAATAAGAACACTAATTCACTTTGGAAATTAAAAAATGTCTTTGTGTTAAAGCAGATCAGTTACACCTCACTTAATTGCCATAACTGGAGCATTTTGTTTTAGAATAAAGCCCTCTAATTTAGTTCTAATTATTTTGCAAGTAAAATGTGTATAATTGGTAAAACCATGGCTTGTTTTAGAGGTGAAGAACAGTCTCCCTAAGCTTGTTGCAAATAGTGTATTTTGCACAGCAGGTTCTTTCTCCTTGTCCTTGGGGGTGGCCCTGCTCTGCTCTGGGCCAGTAAGGGGACAGCACACATTGGGCAATTCACCAAACAGCAAGAGACAGAAGTTTGGAAAAAGTAGCCAACAAGGTTCAGTGAAAGAACTACATTTGTTTGACCAGCAAAACAGAGTATTCTTGACACAGGTCTTCAGACACATGAAAGGTTTCTTAACAGATTTAGTTTCCCCGGGAGGCAGGTGTTACTGTGTAAAGTAAAGCACACAGCTGCAAAAGGTAGAGGTTACAGAAACAACTTGTTTGCTTTCCAGTGAGTTTTTAAATCTATATACAAATGTTCTACATACCTTTAAGCCTTATCAGACACATATCCTTCAGTATTTACTGTATTTTTCTAAAGCAGTTCCATGGCTGAATTACCATATTTTATGTCCATATTTGCTCCTCTTATTTTATTCTATTCCAGTGTAATGTAATACAGTAGAAATTACAAGAATATATTTGGTTTTTATGAAGAACAAAAACTAATCATTAGTAATACCAACGTTTTACCTAAGTAGCCATTTAAATTTGAGCTACAAATATAATTGAAAATAACTTGAGTTACTGTAGTTTTTACTTTATATTTTAACATTAGACAATTTAAAAATCTTATATTTTATCTGAGGTGTTATAAGGAATCATGAATGTTAAAATTTCTTTAAACTTTCTAAGAAGAATCTGAAAAGCTGTGAGAACAATTTATTCTGAATTTTTCAGTTACAGTGCAATTTCCTCAAAATACTTCTGATTTCCAAAGATTTATATTTTAAGTAGTCTAAAAGAAAAAATAATTGCTCCTGAACTGAAATAAATTGCTTTCTCCTAAAAGTGCTATGAATTATCATTACCAGATTTATATATAATCTGAATTTCTTATCAAGGAAGTTAATATCCATCAGCAAAGTTAAATGACTGCAGAGCTATCCAAGCATGTACTGCTTGTTAGAAATTGTTTCACTGTTCTTAAAATAATTTTTTACCCTGGGTTTGAAGAAATCCACTGTACTCGAAATACCTTCCAGTTTGCTGCAGACAAAAATCTAAAAACGTATTAACTGCTAAGACTTATAAATCACACATTTAGATGAAGTTTAAAATGTAATTATGATTGTGATTGCATTTTATCTTTGATGGCAGTTGTCAGCAACTACAGATACTGAACTTTTCTAATAAAGAAGTACTTTTCTTTTTCTCATTATTCAGGAGATGCTTTCAATATTTTTCCTTAGGATTGAAGAGCCCATTGTTAAGTGCTTAATAATAACTGCTGATACCGAATGGTTTTGATTTTTCTTTCTAAATCTAACAAGTAAGGTCATATGAGTGCTTTCATGCTACCATTCATTATTGACAAACACAATTCTCTTCTATTAGACACTGGTTTTATGTAGGACTATTATAAGGAATAATCCTTATTCTATTAGCATTCCTGGGCAATTCCACTTCTATTCCTTCACTGGAGCAGAGCTGGCTGTGACAAACCAAAGCTGGAGAGTGGTAATAGGTCTCAGTTATGCAGGAACCTCTGCCAACAGAAGTAGAAATGTGTAGACCCCTCTTCAAGGTGGAAGATTTCACACGCCTTACATCTCGCAACATCAAAAAAATAATTAAGACAGAAAAACATGGAGAAGAAAAAAGAGATTTATAAAACTAAGTGCAGGACAATTAGAAGGATACATTTGCACAACAGGAACTGAAGCTTAATAACATAGCTCTAATTTTACCAAGTGTACACAGTAGGAGGACCTGGAATTTATTGTTTCAGCCACACAAATGCAGCTGAAAAATACTGAATTGGCATAGCTCTCTAGTGTCTCTACTGGTTCAAACTGAAAGCTTCCCTTTTTTTAAATTTGTAGCCTGTTCCTGGTTCTGCTCTGTCAGTGCTTGTTGTATCCATCACAGGAAAAAGAACTTGCATGCAGGCATAGTCAGCACCTTGGTGTGACTGCAAAGAACAAAATATACTTCCTTTATAATGTGGCCAAAGATTCAAACAATCTTTCCTTCAAACAACCTTTCCTTCAAACCAAGGGGTTTGAAAGAAAATACTTTTTTTGTTGTTTTATTAAAAAAAGAACAGTCACTATAAAACTCTGTGTTTGACTTTGCTCACAGGCAAGAATAGTTGTCAAAATGGTTGCCATTGGCAAGTGTCGACTGAGCTGAGGGTCTGAAACCTGCTCCACAGGTATCCTAATGCTGCAAAACTTTAAGTTTAGAGGGCAGATTGTAAATTTAGTCGTAAAGAATGTGCTCAGACACTGGGACTCTTCCTTGAACCTTCTCACCAGTAGGACAATGCTGTCATGGCTGCAGAAGGGGCCTCATTAGGCTTGTGAGCAGGTAGAATGTGCTTGCGCAATATTATTTTGGGTGTGCTCACCTGAAGATGGCAGCTTGCTGCCACAGCCTCCAGCCAGCTGGCCAGACAGAGGTTGTGCCCTGAAGCCCAGACTGCGTGAGCAGGCAGACAGATGGTTAAATCAAGTGGACTGTGACTCTAGGGGGTTCTCTTAAACTCCATAGACCTATTGTCCATGAAACTCTTTTATTTTCCAGGTATGTTCTGATTAGCCTAACACGAAGCAGTAGCTTGCAGCAAGTTTAAACAAAAATCAACATTAAAGGGGAGAAAAATTATAAATAAAAAAAGAACTTTTGAAAAGGAACTTTCATGAAGCTGCCAGATAGAGACATAATGAAAAAAATTACAACTCAAAAAAAAAAAAACAAAACCAAAAAGCAGCAAAGGAGAGATGTTTCTTGGGCAGAGCCCTAGAGCGCTTGGCTCTGAAGTTAGATTATATGTGACTGCTGCTGTGCAGGAAAATATGCAAATAAATGCCGATGGTATTTCTTTGACTTCATGTCAGCAAGGAAAATAGCCTCATCAAGTCTCAAATCATGATTTTCCATGCACATTCTTGCAAGTTTTTTGGCTATAATATCATAAATCATATAAGAAAAGTCAACTTGAAGGGGAAAAACCAAACAAACCGGATAATGAATATCTGAATGACCTTTTATATTTCTCTCAAAATATTAAGCATAACATAAAAGCATTCCTCTTAGTGTCTCTGAAGCCTTTTCTGTGAGGAAAGACCACTAGAAACAGGGATTTTTTACATAATGTGCCATTGCTCCTAGGCAGTGGTAATATCGAAAATACAGATTCAAGAAATGAACAGTTGCCTTGCTGTGAAAACATTAGATCAAGAAATGTACAAATGAGCCAATATATTTTGAATTACCAATTAATTAATAATAACAAAAAAACCCAAGTAAGGACGCAGAGGAATTTATTAACATTTGGTACCATGTTTTCAAAAAATATTTCTCATTGCATGTGATTCTGGGACACACTTCAGAACTAATGATAGCTCCTTGCAATTAGATATTTGAAAGATATAAAGAGCTTGGGGAGGAAACCTGTGATTTATTATGTAATACTGAGATTACATTGCTTTTTAACTCTCAGGCGCATTGGAGCAGCAGAAGTATCTAAAGGAATCACAGAAGAATTCAGATTCAAAAAAGTGCAATCTGTCCTTTCTCTAGAGTTGGCAACTCATTTCTTTATTCCCCTTAAATCATATCCACCTGGAACACTGCTATCTGGGTAGGGCAAACTATTAACAAGTATTTTATTTTATTACCTTTTTTTCCCAAACTCAGGATTCAAACTCATTGCTACCCCTTGCTCTCTGACTAAGAGCAGGAGATGCCTGGACCCTGCACACTGCCTTGGCTTGACGGAAGTAGGTGTGAAACATATTTACTTTGTGTGTAACATTGGTGGTTATAATGTTTGCTCGCAAAAATGCTGATGTACCAGGCAATTTGGCTCAGGCATTGATTCTTCTCAGGTACCCAGGCAGAGAGGATGCTCTCCTGCTCTCTCCTCCCCAAACAGCATGGCTTCTTTATAAAACTGGGCAACATTAAAGCAATGGTTGGGTAGATCTCCTTTCGACTGCTTCACTCACACGGCGATTAAAAGAAGGTGGAAAACGGTGTTTAGCAGCACCACCTGGTGGTAATGACTTCTTGCAGTTATTCGGCGTAGTCTTGTAGCTATTTTGGTGAAGCATCTTGCCTGCGTGGCAGAGGGAATGTGTCAGGACAGCAGATGGAAACAGTGTAGTGATGTATTACTGCTCTTAGCAGTCCATTTTCCTGGGGAAATGGGAAAGCAGACTGCAGGCATTTAAAGCCTTGTACTGAATGTCCCATGAAACAACAGAGCTTCCTTCTGTGTAGAGATGTGGCTGCAACTGAACAGGCTGTCAGGCACGTCATTCTGTAGGAAAAAACAGATGTTTCAGCCCTCTTCTCCAACCTGATAAAGAAATCCTGGTCAAGAAGGGGACATTATTTTCAGAGACGTGAAATTGGGTTTTTCAGCACCTTAGGAGAAAAAAAAGCAAGCTTATCAGCTGTGAGTTACACTTGATGTTTGCTGTTGATTTCTAAAATGTCAGTGAGTGAGAATTACAGGCTAGGACAAAAACCCTAAATTATCCACTTTTCTTTAAAGAAAGTTTGTTTTAAGGGAAGAAACTAGCATGAGGAGAGAAAAATGATTATTACAAGAGGCACAAATTACTATGGGGATGTTAAATCACTATACTGATATACCTTAGAGAAAGAAGAAACATGACTCTGAACTTCACCCATCAGGAGAATTCTCAGTGAAACTGGAGTTTTCTCTCTCTTTTTTTTTTTTTTCTAATTGCCTTTCTTCTTAGTAATTTCTCAGGTTAATATATTCAGAAAAATGAATTATTCACAAAAAGTTACAACCTCCATTAAACCCTATTGTATAAGATTTACGTGCAACACATGAGGAAATCTCTGTACCAAACTCCAGAATATGCAAAAGTCAGAAATCCTAAAGAGAGGGATTAATCATCTACTTCTCCAAGGGAATGAGGATCCCAGTACCCACGGGAGGGAGGCAACACTCTTCAACCAGGAACCACATCTCTAGTGCCACTCGTTCCTCTCCCTCCGCCCCAGCTCTGCAATAATTTCTGCCTTAATTGCCTTTCTTAGAAGGCAAAGATGATGATCATAGAATTATTCCTGTGATCCTAGAGATGCTGGATAACTCTTCTGGATTTAGTACATTTGGAATAAATTAATTTGTGCTGCCCAAAGGGGTTTGTGATAAATGTGCTCTAACCATGTGGACACTCTGAGGTGGGAACTCTACCATCTCCTCCTTGTACTCTTCCATTTCTCCTGAAATAATTAAAATTCACTTTGCCAAAGGGAGAGCAAAAGAAAGAATGAGTACACAGAGAGTCCAGACTACCAGTCTCTGTTCCAATTAAATCTTAGTTCACAACACTTACACGTCCTGTTGCTGTGGTGCCCCAGGTAAGCATCCCTCAAGTCATCTGAAAGCCATTCTTTGTCTTTCACTGCCTGCCCCAAACCAACCATCAGATACAACATTTTGTGTGCAGCTCAGCTCAGTGAAGAGTTTGGTAACTTACAAAATGCCAACAACTACGAGTCAAAACTGTTACAGATCAATAACATCTGGCAATTTTGTCTATTAAGTATTAAAAATAGAAAGAAATGAAGTAACGTATGAGCACAGAATGATTAAGAAAAACAAATAAAACCTTTCACAGCCAAAAATAACTGCCAGATTTTGAGCTTTATCGTGGTAAATGATGAACAGTGTGATTACTTTACAGACTGGCAGATATTTATTTTACCTTGGAGCTATTTGGCAGAGATTTAAGTTTTTCCTTTTGAAAGAAAAAACTCTTAGAATTGCTCCAGTTGTACCATGTCTGGAGAAGAGTAAAGCAGTGATAGCTTTCAGTAAGACATAGAAATTTTCTGGTAGCCTGGCCTCAATTTACGTCTCAGTAGGTACTTTAGTATTTTGCTGCCTTACCTGCTTTAAGGTACTTGGCATCACAAACTATCAAATAATGGAAAGGATTTCCATTCTGATACTATCTGCAAAGTCAAAACCTGTGAATCCATATCCAAAGCTTCACCCAAAGGGATGAGTACCAGACTTCATAACTAGTGCATTAGTTTTCTCGTGGATTAGAAATCCAGTGCAAACTGTGAGCAGTTGTCTGCCATCCTGAAAAATATTGCAAAATATGCAATTTGCAATTAATACCTATTTGAGCAAGAATATATATTACAGAAAAAATACCTGGATTGCTCTAAGAATCATTTCAGTATTGCAGAACCTGCCCTTCAACCTGCTGAGTTGTTTCAGTGACTGCTAACCACCAAGCTCTTAGCTACAAATCTATATGTTATTTCCACTGTGGTTTTTCCCTAATTCACTGTTCAGATTTTCACTTTAATTATATTGTCATGTCATGATTTAAGCAGAGCTGACAACACAGCCACTCACTGAACCCTATCTCTCCCACCCCCCTCCACTGAAATGGGGAGGAGAATCAAAAGTTAAATTTGTAGGTTGATTTTAATAATTGGGGAGAAAAAGTATAATAATAATAATAATAACAACAATAATAATAATAGTGGGAAAGAAAGACACCTCCACTCTCTGAGTATAAACTAAAGTCCTCATCTTTGGCTGACTGACTACATTTTCTCAGTTTATTTGGACTTCTCTTCACAGAGGACTCTAACTGTTCCCTCCAGTGCTAATGGAGGAGAAAGTACCCTGATCCTTTCCTCTGGAGAAGTTACCATTCTGACTGCCCATCACCTCCCTCCTGCCATAGGTCACTTTTCTGTCAGAACTGCAAGTGTTATGTGTTTAATTACTTCTGTCGGCTTGTTCTGTTGGAGTGACGGGCATTCATTTAAATTCTTCTATCAGCAAACTTTTCTAACCCAGATCTTTTGCAAGAAGCAGGTGAGGGAGGAATGAAACCTGCAGTTATGTCGGCACGTCTGAGGAGACAGGACTCTCTAGCAGGAATATCAGGGACAGTAAAGGTAACTGGGCTGGTCCAGCCACAGGCAAGGGAAGGCAGCTGGCAGCAGGCTGAGAAATATTCTATTACGGGGCACAGGGCTGGGAAGGGGTATGTCACTGAGAAATATACCACTGAGGCTTTCTCTTTCCTTTGGATGCAGAATGCCTTCCACAAATTGATTCTGTTTTTCCTAGCAGCCTTTCTCATGTGTCCACTCTACTGAAACTGTTTGGGTTTCTCATATTCCTATGTGTGCTGCAATTCTGTGAGAGGGTATAGGGCGAATGTCTGGTTTTTAGAGATATTTCAGAATTTTGGCATATCTTTTTCCTACAGGAGCTGAAATGGTAATGTTGACTCCAAATTTATTCAACCAAGATGCATCTTTGAAATGAGAGAAATCAGAAATGTTTCAAATCAAACATAAATTTCCATAAAAAAAAATTCAGTGTGAAAGGTAGGTCTGACAATAATCCTCTGTTAGCGCTACAGTACTGTTTTTTCTTGGCTTTAAAAGTCTTCCATTCAGGTATTTATTTATGAAAATTTGCTACCAAAAAAATGGACTAGCCATACAGTTAAAACAAAGCATGTGTTCCTGTAGTCACATGAGAGGAGGAATTGAAAATAATATTTAAGCAACAACCTTTGCATATCAGAACCAGAAACAGACATCATAATTTGAAAAGCCTGAATCAGAGGTGTCCAGTCATGTCTGCTTCAATACAGTTCAGCAACTGCCAGGGTTCTTTGACAATTATTGTGATGTTATGCAGATAATTGTCATTTCCCTCTGTTCTTTCCTATTTTGTAAGAAGGATTACCTGAAATATCGGGGGGGTGTCAAATGGCAAACATGTAAGTGTTGTGGAACTTGGAGTAGGCAGTAAAACAGGTATCATGATTTTCTATGAGTTTTAATCCTTTTACATGGAGTGGGATTTTTTTTGTCTGTCTGTTTGTTTGTTTGTTTGTTTTTCTCCAGGGTAAGTAGGGTACTAGTGGCTTGCATTAACATCCTTGTGTTCAGGGATGGGCACAGCAGCAGGCTGTGCGATGGATGTGCCCCGCTGTTCCCTCCTGCTCCGCCGAAAGTCTCCGGCTGGGGCGGCAGGTCCGGGATCAGAAGAGGCTGGGAGTGGAGCACGGCTGCAGGTGAGCTCTCACCGCGGGGCCCGGGGACAGCACCTTCCCCTCAGCCGGGGCAGCTTTCGGGCGGCGAAAGCAGCCGGGAGCCCGGGCAGGGCGGCGGGAGCGCTCCGGCGGGAGCGGGCGGCGGGGCGCGGGGAGCTCCCGGGGACAAGCGGAGCGCAGCGTCCGCAGGTGGATCCCAAGGCGGAGCGCTGACTGAGGATGCTGCAATTTTCTGAACTTTTGCGCTCTGTGTGCGATCAGCCATGAGGGGGTTTTTTCCTTTGTATTTTGTTCGTTTGGTTTTTCCTGTTGTTTTGTTTGTTTTGTTCTTCTTTAATGATGAAAAGAAAACAGACTACCTTTGGATTGATGTTTGCCTTTAGTGAAAAGGTATGCCCGTGACTTCAGGCAGTGCTGAAGAAGCTTAGTTGCCTGGGGGAATGGTGAAAATCTTTCCAACCCTGTCTTGGAGAGCAAGACGCTGTGGCATTATTTAAGGCAAAGTGCTTTGGACAGTGACTATAGAAAGAAGCAAATAAAAAGAGTAAGGAAATAGTGTGAGAGGAAAGCTATGTTTCAAGTCAGTAATTCAAATTTTTGAAAAAATTATAATTTTCCTATGTTTTCTACTTATTGGAAAGAGACAGAATGATCTTTTTTTCTGGTCATTCATTGCCTCACATTTACTGAAGAAGAAATACCTTTAACTTGTGGCAGAAACTGAGTAAAAAATTAAATACAGAGGGGATTTTTTAAAGGCTGTTGTGCAACATAACCATCAAGCTTTAACTTAAGGAGTAAAAATAAGATAGGGCTATTGTGTTTGAATACTCTTTCTTCTGATACTTTGCCTTATTTTCTTGCACTCATGGGAAGTCGAGTCATACCATGTGAAGAAAAATATCTTCAATTAACAGTTTAACTCAGATTCAAAAAATATCTGCTTTATAATACCAGCTGAGGAGTAGCTAGAGTTTTTACAGAAAAAAAAAGTCTGTGGAAGTGTTTCTTTTATTGAATTTGCACTTGTCTTACATAGAAATCTCCAAGCAAATCTTCTGCTACAATGTAATTAAAATTCAGTGACCTAATGAAAATGTCATATATTGAGCAAAATTTTCAGTGTTTTCTAGGTTTCTGTCATTATAATCCATCTCTACTCCAGCCCCACCCCACCCCCCAGCCCACCTTCCCAAAGAAAGGTATCTATCAAAAGGATAGCTGGTTCTCTATACCACCGTGGTTTGTTAATTCAAGGTTATTATTTCAGATAGGAAGTCTTAAGAACACGAAAATTTAAATAGTTTGAAAGTTACAGTTGTTCTCTTGGGTGAGAACTAGTGAAAAGTGTGAACCCAGATGAACTGCAGTTGTCTCTAATACAACCCAGTAGGCAGTAGACTACATGGGAAGTCAAGGAAAGAAATAAAAAAGAATCTGTTGTGAGTAAAGCAGGAACAGCCAGAAGCTTCCACACCTCTCCTGGTGGTAGGCAGTGCATCACACAGAAAGAGCAACGAAGATTACGCTTTACAAGGAAATGTGATATCACTTTATCACAGGCTATTGCCTGGTCTTGTAGTTCTGTCCATGAGGTTGATTATGTGGGGACATGGACACAGTAGTACAGTAATTGCAGTGAAAAAGGAAGATGTAGAGGTGTGGAGGGTTGATGCTGGCTGAACTTCCACTGCCCACCAAAGCCACCCTATCACTTCCCTCCACAGCTGGACAGAAGGGAGAGAATATAGCAATGAAAGGCTTGTGGGTGGAGATAGGACAGGGAGGGACACCCATCAATTACCATAATGGGCAAAACAGACCCAGCTTGGAGAACATTAATTGAATTTATTGCTAATCAAATCAGTGGGATAATGAGAAGTAAAACAAATCTTAAAAACACCTTCTCCCCACCCCTCCTCATTCCTGGACTCGACTTTATTTCAGAGCCTCAACCCCCTCCCTGCAGCATCTCATGGGGAGAGGGAATAGGGGTTGCAGTCAGTTCATCACGTTGTCTCTGCTGCTCCTTCCTCCCCAAGGGAGGACTCCTCACTCTCTTCTGTGGTGGAAATCTGCTCCTCCCACAGGCCAACATGGGCTGCAGGGGGACACCTTCCTCACCTTGGTCTGCACCATGTTCTGCAGGGGAATCTTTCCTCTGCACCTCCTCCTCTTTCTCCACTGATCTTGGTGTCTGCAGAGCTGTTTTTCACACATACTCCCACTTCTTTCTGGCTGCAAATGCTGTTCCACAGTAACTTTTCCCCCTCTTCTTAAAACTGCTGTCCCAGAGGTGCTACCACTGTTGCTGACTGGCTTGGACTTGGCCATCAGTGGTTCCATCTTGAAGCAAGCTGGTGTTGGCTCTGTTGGACATGGGGGAAGCTTCTGGCAGCCTCTCACCCCTGTAGTCCCCCTGCTACCAAAGCCTTGCCACAATAAACTCATTACAAGAAACATAAACAGCAACTCTCCGGGTTCTATGATAAAATCCCAGTGGGTTAAAATACCAGGACAGACCCTGAGCAAGCCAAATAATAATGTTTCTGTGTTCTCATTTATCTTGGTGTCCAGTTCAATGGTCATTCCAAAATTTAGCTCTATGTCCAAGTAATGGGACGTGTCCTGTGTCCACCCTTATAAAATTCATGTCAACTGTTTACATTTATGTCCTGCTTCAAGGTCTTCAGCCTCAGTGGATGTAAGAGGATGACCCAAGCCATTATATTTACCTTACATTTCCAGCACTGATCTTGTCATCATGGTGTGGATGGCCTTGTTCCTTGATGGTGGAGGGTTTGTGTTAGTGATGCTTTACAGAGCTGAGCCAGGTATTCTGCAGTCCAAGTTTGTTCTTCAGTTCTTCAGCCAAGTAGGTAGACCTCTGCTTAATTACCTTCCTTCTCCTCTTAACTTTAACACAACTACCCTCACCCAATTGTTAATACATCCCAGTCCTTTTTATAAGCAATCTCATACTTTTTTTATTATTATTATTTTATTAATTTCATTTAATTTCTTCCTAGAAATAAGAAACAAAGTTTCATCACTTGCAAGAAGAGCACAGTTGATACACAGGTAAATTGCTTTTCTCTCACACTTGTATCAGCAAATTAAATTGACCTGTTCCACAGCTGCTATTTATTTTGACTGCTTAAACAATAACCCAAGGGGTTATGCATGGCAGGCTGCTCACAGCAAACAAACATTGTAAATTCTCTAAGGGAAACATAGAAACACAGTCAGGACCCTCTTGCTAGAAGCACCTCAGCATCCCCAGAGTCCTAGCACACCCATTCAAACCGACTTATGATACAAGAGAACAGTTTTGTTTGTGTGGAAGCTTAGACAGTCCTCAGAGCACACTGATTTTAATAAACTTGTAGGGAGATTTTTTAAAGAGCTTTAACAGTGAAATCTTTGCCTTGTTTCAATAACCTTAGACAAATAACCAGTTAATGCTTTTTCACCTTTATTGCAACAGCAACAAAAAGGGAAAGATAATTCTTAGCATTTGTAAAGTTAGAGTTTAGTGATGAACCTCATGAAGTTCAACAAGGCCAAGTGCAAGGTCTTGCACCTGGGTCTAGGCAATCCCAAGCATGAGTACAGGCTGGGCAGAGAAGTGATAGAGAGCTTCCCTGGGGAGAAGGACTTTGGGGGGTTTGTGGACAAAAAGCTCAATATGACCCAGCAATTTGGACACTTGCAGCCCAGAAAGCCAATTGCGCCTTGGGCTCCATCCATAGAAGCATGGCCAGCAGGTTGAGGGAGGCGATTCTGCTGCTCTGCTCTGCTCTTTTGAGACCCCACCTGCAGTACTGTGTCCAGCTCTGGGGCTTCAAATGCAAGAAAGACATTCACCTGTTGGAAACAGACCAGAGGAGAGCCACCAAGTTGAAAAGAGATGAAAACATCTCTCCTATGGAGACAGGCTGAGAGAGCTGGGGCTGTTCAGCCTGGAGAAGAGAAGGCTTTGGGGAGATCTTACAGCACTCTTCTACTGCCTAAGGGGGGCTTACAAGGAGGTTGGAAAGGGACTTTTCACAAGGACCTGTAGTGACAGGACAAGGAGGAGTGATCTTAAGCTGAAGGAGGGTTTGATTGGGGTTTGATTGGGGTTTGATTGGAGGATTGGTTTGGATCACCCCAGCCAAGAGAAGTCGACAGTGCACTTTATTAGAATAAACACTGTGTTACTGAAAGGTGTATCTTGGCTGATTACAAATTTGTTTAAACTGTAATGGAGTTATTATATCACAGATTTAATTTTGAAAATAACATCATCAAGTGCAATCCTGGATGTACAACGTCTTTTGGTGAAAATTTTTTTACAGAATTTAGATAATCATTAAACAATAGTATACACTTAGATATGAGATTTAGATACTGATATTCAAATTATTATCCACGAATAATTAATTTCTCTTGCTACTACCGAACCAAGTCCTAAATCACTGAAGAAAGAGTGAATTTCAGCCTTTCTGTCGAAATTGTACACCAGGCTTGATTAACAGATCTTGGAGGGGATGGCACCATTACCAGGTCTGATTTCCTTCTCTGATTGGGATTATCTGTTCAACAGGCTTAGCTGGAAATATCCTCATTGTGTTCACAATAATAAGGTATGAAGCAAAATATATTTTTCAATAAGATTTATTACTGAAAAAATAAAGGATGACTGCATTAAGGAAGTGAATTGCCCAGCAGAGGCAAGGATAGCAGGTTTTTCATGTTCCCTTTAGTCATTGATGTTTCATTCTCATTAAAAAAAAAAATTAAATCATGACTATACATAGCGGTAATTTATGCCTGCTTACCCTTTTCTGCTATAAGAAAGCACTGACGTGCATGACTGACTTCAAACATATTCAAGGAAATCAAAATTCATGCCTTCTTCCTGTGTTTCCATTAGAATTGGGAGCAATCTTCCCTCTAGCACACATAAAAGCCAGACTAATCTTTAAACTTTAGTTGTGGTGATAGTAAGAGATTATAATGTTTTACAGAATTCTTTTAAGAACAGTTGAAATACAGTTTTTCCTGCTTTGAAAATTGCATTTCTGCCCCAGACTATTTTAATAACAGAGCTTTATCTAACTTTTGCCAATTTACAGCGGCTTCCTAGAACTCACTGCCGTTTTCCAGCATCATCTTACTTTTGGAAACAGGGCCTTAGTGCCAGCTGAGGATTCTCATATGGCAGGAATTAATACCTCAAGATATTTTTGTTGTATGCTGAGAAAGTAAAATTGCTGAACTTGCCAGTTTTTGTGGGGGTCATAAAATCTGACTCAACCATCCTTTATTCAAGAAAATACTTTCTAATATCTTAATTTTAACAGAGGGTTTTTTTCCTATGTAGGGAAAAAAAACCAAACTGCTTATGCCTAAGTCCAACAAACTCTAAATCCATAAGGATATATCTTGAGAAGTGGCTTTTATCTGTGGTGCAAATTTTACATAAAAAAATAGAGGACATAAGGTGAATAATCATCACACACCGCACAGACTAATAGAGGGACTCCACCCCTACATACTGTGCTTTCAGAGGAAAGATTTCCAAAGGCCAGCCTAGGACTAAGTGTCTGTCAGCCCCTGAGTTTTAGTAAACTGCCCTTGAAACTAACAGAAATTTGGTGCCTGCTACACTCAAGAACTCTGTAGCTCATAATTGAAATGTAGAAGGGGACAAATATGAAAACAGTACATCTAAAGTGAACATAATGGCAAAATGACTTTTTTAATGTATGAATAGAGGGGGAAAAAAATTAGTTATAGTGTCTCTAAAATAATAGAATAGAAGGAAACTAACAAGGAACAAAGAAACAAAGATTATTATTTTCCCCTGGTGAAAAGTCTTTGTCTAACTTAAATAAAAATATGAGAGGCAGAGGGAAAGGACACAGACAATGACTTGAAATAAAAAGAATATAATTTAAACCATATTTGCTTGAGAAAATTACAAGCATTCGAATTTATGGGCATGAACATTTATACTCAGGAAATAGTGTGTTAAAAAGTTAATGTGGTATTTACCAACACTACAGAAGACAGACACAAACCTCAGATTTAAATTTTAGCAAAATATTGAAAAAGAGTCACGTCAAATTCTCACCTTCCACTAACTGATCTGACTGTACTCAGTGGCTCTGATTCTGAATTGTGTCTTCCCTCTTTATTGAACACATTTTTTCATGCCTACATTTTGCTTTTTTAACTTTACAGAGACAATTCTTTTAAGGGAGAAAGAAGCTAAATTATCTGTCCAATAAAGTAGAAAGTTATTTGCTGTAGTAAATCCTTTACTGATAGTACAAAATGATAAAGAAAGGACCTTGGAATTTTAGCTCCCCAATTTCATTTGCATGTCTGCCAGCTAGGGACAGACATTTTTAAGTGTAAATTAAAATTATATTATCTGCAATTTAGTGGGAGAAAATATGAGAAAGTCCTAGTGAACCTTGCATGTAATGTATGCCTATGCAGTGAGATTTAATTTAAAAATTTCTAAATTGACGACTTTTGGCTGGCCCTCCTTGTGCAAATGACTTTCATCCCTAGGGAATAATAGAGGGAATTGAGATATGTTACTATTTAATTAGAAAGAAAAATGGTGAAGAAAATCCTGTGAGAGTTCAATGTCAGCCTGAAGTACCAAATAATCTTCATCCCAACAACCCAGAAAACTGGTCCTTAGACCCACAGTTCTGGAGACAAGTATTTTATGCAAACCCACTGAGTTGGGCAGAGTAGCTGTTGGGATAACAACTATGGCTTTGCATGAAGGAGGAAAATATGATCCAGACAACCCATTGATCTGACTTCATTATTTTAAAAACAAGCAGGTTACTGGAAAATGAAGGGAATCACACACCATTTCAATCATCTGTAGGTACTTCTTTTCAAATTAACTTGATTTTAATAAGGTGACTTAGTATCTTAATATAGTAGCCAGTGTTAAAAAACATTTCTTAGAACAGATGGCAAGTAAACGTCACAGCTCTCTTCAGCTAGAGAAGGTATACTTGCAACTAAATGTAGAAACTGGCAGAAAATTTTTGAAACCTCTAGAGAGAGCTAGATTTTATCTTAGAATATAAGTTATCATGATGGAAGTTATTAAATCTGTTAAAGAACAATTAAATGAGTAGAAGAATTACAACATGATAAAAAATTAGCTAAAATGTGAAGGGCAGTAGGAAATGTTGATAAAAAACAAGTTTCCTGAAAAGATTTTCAGGAGAAAATCAGTTAATGTGGAATTTTCAGGGACTGATTGTGGGCCTAGGCAGATATCATACTTTCCCCCAGAGACCTGGGGCGAAGCGTAGGACTGTGTCAATAGTATTCCCAGCGACACCCACTGCGGAGATGTGGCTGATGTGAAGCAGTGTAAGGCTGTCAAAGAGAAAGAACCAGATGAAGGATAGAGGAGGGACTAGAGCAACAGAATTGTGTTAACACTGAATTGCACAAACCCATAGAATTTTTTTCTTACCACTACTCTTTTATAAATAGGAAGCACTGCTCTCAGAAAACAGAAGAAAAGCTCTTGGGATTACTGTGGGCTGTTATTAGGCTGAAGCTGTGTGAGAAGCACACACAGCTGTAATACATGTAAGGCTTTGCCTTTCCAGGGAAAAGAGGGAAATGCTAATGCACTTCTCCAGGCCCATAACAAGGCCTGAAATACAATTCCCACCAGCTGTTTCCAGGAAAGATAAGATACTCAGACTGGAACAAGAACAGGAAAAAAAACCAACAGAAAACAAATTACTAGAATCAGAAGAAGGGAGAACTATCCAAATTCACCTAAATTTGTTTTTTTTCAAAAAAGGCTCGGAGGTGTATGCTTGCTTTCTATACTTCAGGATCAGAAACAGCAGAATGGGTAAAGGATTGCTTGAACCAAAGGCCAAAACCGGTACAAGAGCAATTGGATAGAACTCAGGAGTTCTAAATGTTGATAACTGGAACGTGAGTTTTACCTTCCAAAACAGCGATGTCCAGTGATAGCCTTTGATAAGAGTGGCAGAAGTAAAAACATTGTTTCTGACATGAAATTACTTTGTTGTGAGGATGTCTTTGCTGATCTTGTTGCCTGTGACAGCTGATGAGTCGACACTGTGACAAGGGTTATCTCTTTCAATCTGAAGTTCCTGGCTTTCCTATGTCTAGCAAAGAAACCAACCCCAACACATTAAACAATGTGTCCAGTGACCCACAACATATCTCAGCTGTTCTGTTCTTCATTCCTTGCAGAGATGGAAAGCTAAGTGTCTTTACAGTAAGACAGTATGCTGTCAATTTTCCCTTATTTCTAAGATTCCGTTTTAGATCTGTTTCAGAAATCCAAAATTTTGTGTTAGAAATGTGGGACTTCCCATGATGATATTTGGCACAGCAGCTGATACACACCTCTAAGTGATACATACAATCTGGCTTGACTCTGAGACTTAGATAAAGAGTAATACATGTTTGGACCAGAATATCTTGGACAGACTTCTGTAGCTATTGCTAATCTAATGCTAAATATCAAATGATGTTGCTATCCAATAACCAAGGATATAACTGACCTATTTGTAAGTATTCATTGCTAGATACTATTAAATGAAGGAAAGTACAGAGGCAAAGATACAGCCATTTATTTGTGCAGTTTCTCATAACACGTACTAAGCAAAATTCAATCTCACAAGATTCTATAGGCCTTACCCAATTTGAAAAGAATTCAAGGAAATTTTTTTCAGCCTAACTTTGATTGCCCAGGCCAAATCATCTTGGTCTCTCCATGCAGAGACACTACTGGGAGTAACATGATTCACCTTTGTCATATACCTGTCTAAGAGAACACGAATTGCCCCTGGACTTCTGTTTCTCTGCAGGACTTATAGGAGCCAAGATGATTCAAAGACATTAGATGTCTAAATTTCCAGCTGAGAAAATTAGCTTAGAAGAATCCCAGCCTCAACTGCAAGGAGAAAATTCTTTCCTGATAAATATTGATAAGTTTTTTTCGTCCACTAGTGGAAAGTAACACATACAGACATGATCCAAGAGGACACACAATGTATCTAGACCAGCACTAAAGGGCTGAAAGATAATGTGAAGGAGTACAGGACTGCTGCTGTTGGAGCTGCTCTTCTCAAGGACTGAGGATCTAGGTAAATTCCAAGTGAGTGCAGATAGAAAGAGGGCTGTGATTAACATCAGAGCTGGAAGTTTAAAATCCTTTCCTCCAACTCAAGCTGGTTTGCTGAGAAGAGTTAGAGTTTGTAGGGGAAGATGGGCCTAGGTGGGAGGATGACTTTCAAACTGGTTTTAATTGCTATTGCAGACATAGCCCATAAGAGATGCCATTTTCATCTTTCCTGTGTGAAGGAAGGGTGTATGCCTGGGCTTTTAAATGTGTGATACCTATAAATCATCTTGTCTTTGACCTGGAAGATCACTACCAAATTAATACTTCATCTTCAAGTTAATGAAGACTTTCTGTCCAGGAGGGTCTTTATAAATTCTGATGACAACACATAATGCAGTCAGAAAGGCTAAATAATGACTGATGACAACACATTATGCACTTGTCATGTTCCTTGAAGTTGTCACTGGAGAGACAGTCAGTATATGGATTATTACATTGTCATGTCTGCTAAACATTAATTTTTATAAAGGATTTGGAACATTCAGATCCATTCTTAATGAGTTTAATCCGTTGAAATAGAGTTGAAGAGAAGGTAGGACAGATTTGACATATTCCCATATTTTACAGAACAGCAATTGTGCTTTTGTACATTTTTCATAGGGTGGTTCAGAGATGAAATTAACCTGGCATGGGTAGAAGGAAGAGAAACTGCTGAGAAGCTTTGAAATTTGTGGCAAGACAGCAGAAAGCACTGAAAGGACAAAAAGAAAAAATTTTAAATTGAGGCTATCACTATTATTTTTAGGGGGTGGGGAGGAAAGGTGTGGAGGGGTAGGTGTCTGGGGGTTATTTTTGTTTGGTTTTTTGTTTTTCTGAAGTGTTAGTTTTAGCAGAAGACAAGCACCTCTGTCTTAACAAAAGATGAAAAAGTTATAAATTATAAAATGCGGCAAACATTTTTTGAGATTATAAAGTTTACTGCATAAGTTACCATTTAAATATTGTGGCTCTGACACACCACAGGCAACTATACAAAAACCTGTGTGAAAATACATGCCCCGGCCTCTGGACACTGATCTAAAATGGCATTGCTTTCTGAACCCCAGCATAAAGCATGAGACAGAGGATATTACATTTCCCTTTACATCAGTTGTGGGAGCACAGCTATTCAACGTGTAATTTTTGTTTATTAAATTTAGCATTGTGAAGATTTTGGCTGGGGTAGAGTTAATTTTCTTCATAGTAGCTAGTAGGAAGAAAAAAGAGTAGGGGGAACCGAGGTGAGTTTGAAGACAGAGACACAAACAAGAATGAGCTGTGAGGCTGGCCAGTCACTCACACTGCAGTTTCTTGGATTAAGGGTGAGCTGAACTTCTCTCCACCTTCTTCAATGATTTAACTTGCAAGCCCCAGTCCTTGTCTCTGAGCTGCATTAATTCACCAAAATGACAAAACAAAAACAAACAAACAAAACCCACAAAAACACACCAAAAAAATACAAATAACTGGTCTTTTAAAGCATTAAATAAACCATGGAAGGGTCTGATGATGTTCAGAGCAAACAAGAGTGTTCTTCTAATGCTACATTTTGGGGCTATGTTTTGGATTTGTGCTGGAAACAGTGAGGATAACTGTTCTGATGCAATTAGCGAGAGACGCCTCTGCCCGAATTAAGGTGCAAATAAGACCATATGCTGAAATCAATAGGGCAGATTTTATTTAACAGTAAGGTAGAGAGAGAGATCAAGTAGAAGATAGTCACCACCTGTGGATGTAGTGGTATCCCGTTGGTCCATCTTCACTCTGGGCTTCTTGGTGGTGGAGGTCCCAAGGTCATTCTAAACTTCTCACTATTTATACATCTTAGTAAACAAAGGAATTAATGCTAATTGGCTACACAGTTCTTTAATGTTAACTATTGTGCATGCTCAGTCTCCCTTTTCTTTTGAGTTGGTGGGTTTCTTGGGTCGGTGGCAGTGAGAGTTGCAATCTCCCCCTTCCGGAATTACCTTTTTCCCAGTCAGAACTGATTTCAGCACAGGTGTTAAGTTGGCTTTCCTTGAGGGCTGTAAATTCTGCATACTTTGTGTCCATTATTAGTAATACATTCTTCTCCCCCGGCTGTGTAAGCCTCCCGCTTGGTCTGAGTTAACACCAGGACAAAACTAACACCTTTATCTTAGGTTCCTCCTGTGGTGGCTTAACTTAGAGTCCATGTTCCAGGTATCCATATCCATGGAGGCATATCTGGGGGGCTTTGGTGGTGGTCATAGATGCCATCTGTCCCATAATTGGGTTGTTCTTTGTTTGACTGGAGATAAGTGTACAAGGAGTTTCTTCTTTACATGGTTTTCCACAGAGGGAATTTTTGTCTGGATGAATTACCCAGGATGTGTTGGCCAGATCTTGCCTCCACCAGCCTGGACTTAGCGCAGTCCCATCGCTCCCTTCTGTGCTTATCTCATGGCAAAGTCCTTCTGTGGCCTTTACAGTGTTTGAGACAGGCAGCTGTGCTCTTTAATTCCTTACAGTAACACAGGGATGTTTTCATTACTGCTGTGCAGTGCTTGCACAGCGTAAAGGCCTTTTCTGCCTCTCACCCCACCCCACCACTGAGGAGGCTGAGGGTGCACATGGAGGTGAGAGGGGACACAGCTGGGACAGCTGACCCCAGCTGACCAAAGGGATAGTCCATACCACACGGCTGGGGGGAATGTTGTCCGGGAAGCCACTTCTTGGGAACTGGCAGGACATCAGTTGGTAGTCACAAATGTTTTCATTTGCAACATTTGTCTTTCTTGGATTTATTTATCTGCTATTTTCATTTTCACTAAAACGTTATTATCTTATTTTATTTCAATGACTATTTGTGTTTATCTTGACCCGTGATTTTTCTCACTTTTATCCTTCCAATTCTCTTCCTCTCCTCGCTGTGGTGAGGAGTGAGCGAGTGGCTGTGCGGTGCTGGCTGGGTTAAACCCTGACAGGCATAAGGTGTGCAAGTTTACAATTTGAGATTCCCATTCTGAGTCCAAAAGTAATTGCCAATTTAGCATGATTTTATCCTGCTAGCATGAAAGAAATAAAGCAGAGAAAAGGTTTTAACTTGCTCCTCAAAAGACATGGACAGGCATTTTTCAGATGCTCTGAGCAAAACGGTCATTTGACGTCTTGCAGGAAACAGAGTTTGAGGCTTTTCTTTTCCTGTAGATTTTGCATCCTTCAACATCCACAAAGCTAAAGGCGCTGGAGGAAAAATATCACATATGCGTCATTCTCTCCATGAGCTCCAGTCATTAGTGCCAGCAGATATACTTTATAGCAGTCTGCCTTTGTATCATAACCAGATGACAGTGAATCATACTTTGTAATTTAGTTAAAATGTTTGAAAACTAGCCCCTTTGTCTGGCTCATTCCCTCTAGCTTAAATTTTTTTCTTTGAAAACATAGCTAATTCATAACTTGTAGCATGCAGTGAAGGCAACATGAAAAGTGTGAAATTAGGAACTCTTCTCACACAGGTTTTTTCAGAAATGATGGTCATAGAGTTGGAGTTCTGAATGTGCTTTGTGGGTGGCCAGGTGGAGTTCTCCCAGCTGCAGGTTCTTCTGCATCTTCCAATGAGATTGACAAATAAACTGGTACTTTGCAGTAAACTGGGGGAAAATAAATTGATTAGATATACTGAGAGGCAGTGGGGAAAAAGAGCTTGGACCAGACACCTAATTTGTAAGTGAATTTAAGTATGGTTGTTCTATCTGGAGACTGTGGATAAGGACCTTTTTAATAAAGTTCTGTGACTACAAAATATGTTATAAACATCGATGTGTTTTAAAAGATATTTCACATTAAAAAGTACTGTCAGAAACACTATTATAGAGTCAGGAAAGTTTGTCAGACAAAAGATATTTCAAACTTAACATTTTATTCTCAACAAAAATACATTGTTCAAAATTTTGCTTTCTAGTGAGGTTGAATGGGCTATTAATTTATTAATGTCAGCAAAATTATTCATATTCTCCTTGAAAACTATGTTGTTCAAAATGAACATAAATCTGGTGGACATCTAGAAATATCAGCCTAGCATAAATAGAGCTTTCCTGCAATGCAGTAGATCCAGGGCTGAATTCTGCTTAAAAATGCAGACAGGAGATTCTTGACTCTCAAAGTAAAAATAGGAACTGCTGAAAGAAGAATGATCTTCTGGAGGGGAAAATAAATGGCGTGCAATCAAATATTTAAAGAGAACACCATCAGTCACAGTTACTGATTTTTTGAAAACTGTCGAAGTTACTTCTGATGTTTGTGGAAGTGGCAGAAATATTTTAAGTCTCAATATAGCATCATTCTTTGTACAAGGCCTTAAGGGATCCTAATTCAGTGTTACTGTTCTGGGGCTTATCTTTAGAGATGCTTACTAGCTTCTAGTAAAGGCTTAATGTCACCAAAACTCGATTTTTTTAACTATTATTGTTTGAAATAAAAGATTGGCTTCCAGGCAGAATGCAGAAACTTTTAACATCTGCTATTTTTTGAGACCTTTATTAAAATGTTACAAGAGTACATGAGAATTTTATTTTGTATCATTACCTAGAGAGTTCAAAACCAGCTTCTGTTTAATATTGATCTTAAGGAAAAAAGTAATTTAATTCAGGAAAGAAAAATCTACTTTGGACCTAAGTCATCTCCTATTATATGTCGGAGTGAGCATGAAGGAAAACAAAAATACAAACTTTCCTGCATAGCACAAGGCACTGGTCAGTCATTACGAAGATGTGGAATTAAACAAAAAGACTCAATGGAAAAGACAGCTGATATTGAACTTGTAACAAAAAGGACAGCATGTTTCCATGGAAGTGTAATGTAGTTGCTAAAAAGAGGGAGAGAAAAACTATCAGAAAACAGAAAGAAGAAAGTAATAAATAATTTAGTTAGAAGATTGAAAGTTATAAATAATTTTGAAATGGGTAAAGTATGGCTATTACAAAGAGGCTACACTAATGCATGATAATAGAAATCTAATTTTGTTGACATGCAGTTTAAAAAGAGTCAAGAAATTATCAGTTCCTTCAAAATTCAGTTTTGAAAGCTTGTTCTTATACTTGAGTAATGTGATGAATTACAGTCTTTTCCCATATTCCTAAAGAATTTACATAGAGCAGTAACTTTATTCTCGTTCTTTAGAGAGAAAACATATGCAAAAGACAGTAAATGTTAAGGCAGGAATAAGACATGACATCCTAAATGAGGAAAGACAGAATATAAAAAACTTTATATGAGAAATAATTAATGACCCAAGTAAAGCCATGACTTGAAATAGATATTGGTTTTTTCCAGAAAGAAAGCTTGTGCTTTCTTTTTATTTTAAGGCAAACTTTTCCATCTCAAATACACTTGCCTAGGGAAAGCTGATCAAACTACTTCTCTCCCAGTTTTATCACTGCTGACACCAATTACAACTCTACAGCCAAGGAATAAAGGTTTTTCTGATAACAATCTTCCAAACTGTTTAGTGGTTGATAGTTTCAGTAAAGCATCTCTGAATCCACTTAGGAGCTTTTATTAAGTGAAAATACTAAACCAGCAGTTTTGCCGAAAAGCCAACGGTTTATCAGACTGACTTTAAAATCACCCCACATTCACAGTAAAAGTAAGAAACACAATTTACATATTTTATCTTAGTAAATTATATGACTGATATAGCATTGGACATCTTCATGTTCTCTTTCACATTTCTCAAAAATAAAAGCCCTTAGAATTGAAGACAGGAGCAGGTCAGACCTGAGAAGGCACTTCCAGAAGAAGCCTGAGCTGAATAAAATGAGCACCACATGCAAACTAATATCTGCCATATAGCTGGATAATGCTTTTATTCCCATAAATCCTCTGCTTCATAATAGGAGTGAACTATGTCACGAAATGGTCCAACGGAGATTTTAGTATTTCAGCATTTCTTTTTGCAAATAAAATGTCTTTATAAGGTCTTAAGAAGTGGCAAAAACAGCTGTTCTTGTATGGAGATTTAGGGGTAAATTTAAGAGCGGTACAGTGTAAAAAAATTTGGTTTTCATGACTCACTTTAATATGAAATAAAAAGCATTAAGAAAAGCTGTAAAACTATGCAAGTCAAGTATGCATGTTAAAATTTATGAGACAGTTTTCTAAATTGACATCAGACACATTTTTTTAATACAGATTTATATTTATGCAACAGGCAGACGTAACATAAATTAAACCTGGACGTAACTTTGGTAGCACAACTTTTGCCTATGGGTTAAGAGAAAATTTTCTAAGAAGCAACTCACAACATCTCTTCTCTGGACAAGGATGAACATAGTTACACATAGACAACAATCCAAACATAAGCTTACCCCCATGCACATGAAGAGTAAATCTGACTGTCCAACAAAAACATCACTACGCAAATCTGGCCTAAGTGAAATCAGAATTGTGTGTGCTGCAGACAGCATCTCCTTGAGCTCATATATTGATGTATTTTTATGTTTCTGTCTCTGGTGAAACAGGAGAAATGATGAGATGAGTGAAAAGGGGGTGCACTATGATGTCCTACTCATCACTTGGAACATTCCAATGTGCCACTTGACTTTAATTGAAGATGAACATTGCAGTCAGCAATGTTAGTGATTAAAATAGCAAAGGAATGATTTGGCCAATGACATTTAAAAAAAAGACCCAAGACTTACACATTCAAAGTGATTGATGCTTGTTCTTTCACGGCACAGAAGATGCAGCAGGTAAAGCCTATGCCAGACTTTCTTTCTGTGATAGTCTGAGAGGCACATCTCATTCCCTGTAGCATAATTCCACTGGAGTATGTTAAGGGAAAATACCACCATTTGGGTCCCTCTTACAGAGTTCACCTGCTTCTGAGTAATATTTCTACGAACTTGGGTTTTAAGAAAATGTGTAATCAATCCCCTTGAGAGGTGTTCATTTGCCTGTGATTTAAGGTGTACTTTTGGTATGGCACAGCTATTTAATCTTGTCCCAGAATCCTGAGAAAGTTGCTAAATTCTAAGCTATGTGAAAGTACCTAGGGCAGAACCATGTGTGCTAAGAAAAGTATGATGGATTGAAACCCAAGACAAGATTGTTGAGGTGGAGACAGGCCTTCAGAGGTTCAAGAGGAGAAACACTGGCATGAGGAAACTTAAAATACTAATGAAAATCGGGGGATCCGAAGGTGCCCCTTCATTCCCATTGATACCTGTCCTGGAAAGACCCAGGGGGGTTGTACAGGGTTGGTAAGAGTCCTAACCCTTATCCTAGGAGCTTTCTAGTCCTAGATGTCTGTTGCCTACTTTACTAGACAATAAATAATTGCTTTTTGTGAATATCCTCTTCACAAAACATCTCCATGCAGTGGAAAAGTTTCCTGAACAAGTTCTTGGAGTCTAAGAGTTATGTAGGTACTGGTCAATTTTGAGGGCTACATAAATATTTATTTAGCCTACACCCTTACAGCTGCACATAAACAGAGTAAGGCTGAGAAGATAAATCTGGAGTAAGTAGTTCTGTGACAGCTGAGAAGAAACAGACAGGTGTTCCAAGCATTTGGAGAAGCCGAGACTGACAAGCATGAGAAATGTGTTCCTGGTTTGCCCATTGTTGTAATGTTGCTCTAAGAAATATTTACCAAGGCAGTATCACTGGTGGAGAGGAGCCACAACTCTGTAAAAGTCATGGGCTTTTAGTCATTTAGAACCAGAACCACTTGATTTGGCATGGACTAATCCATTTACTCATTCCTCACACTCCTTTTTCAGTTGCTCCTTACTTCACTCCACATGCAGTTACAAATCCCCGTGCCACAGAGAAAGGTAAAAGCATTTTAAAAGTTTAATCTCTCGAGCAGCCCATTTGAATTGGGTGTAATACACCCTGCTGCCTCTTGGGCAAGCCTAACAGCAGTACATTTTAAAACAATTCATAAAATATATTATTAATTAACATTAACAAGAATATTTATGGCAATTTTTGATGATGATAATAATAACAGTGTCAGCATGCTATACTGTGACAATATAAAACACATAGGAATAATGTTAGCATAGGATAGACCATAGGATAGGTTAAGATATGTCCAGCAGCAGGAAGAAAAAAGCGAGGAACAATCAAGCTCTAAGACACACTTTCCTCTCCATTTCCTATATTCATAACAGAAACGCAACCACATGTTTATGCCTTCTCTAGAAATCAGACAAGATGATTTCTAGTTAGCTACATTAACTAGGAGCACATACTCTCATGAAATATTTTCTCTATCCAAGCGTCATCTTGGCTTTCACAATCATATCATGTACTTTGGTGGTGGCTGGTCTCAGAGATGTTTGGCAGAAAGGCCAGAAGGAACACAGCAATAGGCATGGCTAACAAGCACCACATACCTTGTGCCTTTTACTTCTTGAGAGCCCAGCAAGTTCCATCACTGCCTCCTTTTCCCATTCTCTGTGTCAGAGATCCATGTCAGACACTCCCCTTGTTGTTTGTCCCAGGTAAGTATTATTCAGATTTTTCCCAACAAAAGACTTTTATGACTGATAATTACTTTGTGAGATGAGGACATGTCTGCCTTTAAGTTCTACTCTCTGTTTGAAGCAGAAATTATCCTTTACTTGCAAAACAATGTGTTTTCCCAAATGCTTCATTTCACAAATTTATCATCAGACAACAGACAAGATGGAAAATTACATCCAAACTGAAGGAACCAGTAGAAACCCACTGCTACAAAAGAATGGAGACAAAAGCTGCTTGATAAGTGTTTAGAATGAGATTAATTTCTTATTGTCTAAAGAAGGCTGAATTGGAAAAACAAGCTGGAGTAAGTTTGAGTTCTATCAAGAAAAAGAATCATTTACTTTCACACTGAATTGAATTTGTGGTGGTGTTTTCATTCCACCCAGCCTAATGATTTCCTTTTCATCTTTAAGTTCATTAAATGACTTTTTTTCCTTTGGTTAGACAAATATTAAAAGTGAGAATCAGAAACCCAGATAAATTATCCTTTATAGACACATGAACATGTCCTACAAAATAACTGACCCAGGAGGCGTGAAAAGTCATCTTACAGCACCCAGGGAAATACATGTCTATGAAGACCAGATTTGAAGGTATTGTGGCGACCCACCCTTCACTTTTGTAGGAACCCTTTGAAAATTCAGCTGTGTATCCAAGAAAACAGTGTCCGCACAGCAAAAGCCAGGATCATCCTACAGACAGGTAGAGATGGGCATCTCTGGAGCTGGAAGATATGGATTCAGTAGCATCCCAGGCTAGAGGGCTCCTATGCACGTGCCATGCCTTCCCTTTATGATCTCCAGTGCCCATTTACACACTTCATTTCATTACAAATTGTATTATTCTGATACCCTCTGCAGCTGCTACTGAAATGAGTTACATTTGCTGTTGTTAGGTTTTGAGCTGTGCTGGTCTCTGGTCCTTGGAGCAAAGGCACCACCATCCACTAAGCCACACGTCACACGGTGCCTTAAGAGCCTCAGCCTTTTGCATTGCTCACAGCCCTCTCTCTGAAGCTGCAGAGCTGGCTTTCAGCTCTGTGCCCAGTCACCCAAGCCATGGCAGCCTTTCCCAGAGTTTCTGGGGCAGCACTTTCTCCGTGTTCCCACGCTACAGATCTTGCACTGTTATCCTCCCTGCCCCGCACCTGCAGACCCGACAGCACTATTACAGGGGGTTCTCATGGGAAGGGGCTGCCACCAGCGTGAGAATCACCCCTGCTTCCCCTCCCTCTTCCTATCCTCTGGTCAAAGCTTCTGGTCGACATTAGTTGACCCAAAAAACACGCATGCCCCAAACTTAATAGCCAGTCAGTGTGCAGCCTCAGCACAACATGCTTTCAGCAACACCCACAGCCTCATAGGCAGGAGCAACTGGTAAGAAGATAGTCCTGATGAAAACTATGTTGATACTGTAGAAAAACCATTACAGGCGGAACCATGAACCAGTGCACTGCAGCAGAGTCACAGAGAATGATGCTTGCCTGGAACATCCCTTATTGCTCCTCTTCCATCTTACACACTTCCTTCAATTTACAGTTTATTTACTGGATTGTTGGTTTGGGTTTTTTGTAACCTCCATTGTTACTTTTTCCTGCATTCATTCTTTGGAAGCAGTTCTGTTGACAATTTTAAAAATATTTGTAATATCATCCCCTTTCTTTACAGAGAGATGTTGTTGCTTGCACCACTTAAAAAAAATGAAAGCTAGCTCAAAGCTTGCTTACACTGTGCTTACATGGAGACTAAGAGGTCAAATTTTGTGTAAGAGAGGAACAATTACAATTTAAGAACCTGAGAAGCTTGTAAATTACTCTCAATTACACAGATCCTGTAAGCAGTATCAGTGTCAGAAGCTATTTCCATGAGGCAGCCAGTGAAACTAGAGAGCTCGCTGCACCAAGAACGGTACAAAGTAGGTCTACCATGACAAATGTAGAGGATTTCTATTCTTTCTGTCACCATCATGAGGACTGAGAATAACTGCGTGAAATCAGACATAGCTTTTTAAGATATCATATGCCAGAGGAGCCTTTTGCTAGAATTGATGGCCATTACTTTGACCTCATTTAGTGAAAGAACTTGATTGTTGCAAAGCTTGAATAGTGAAAAAAAAATCCCTTTCATACTCATATTCAGGCAAGACTGAAAATAATTTATTATCACATGAAATACCAATCTTTCTTCATCCTATGCAATGACTCCTGATTGTCATTGGCCCAAGGGCAATGATAATAAGCAACTGAGATTCTGCAGGCACCCTGTTCTGACAGGCTGCTGAACCTGATCTGTGAAAAGCAAGGACAGGACATTGAGCAGCATCCCAAGGTCTTGTAGGCAACATGTTGCCAACACCTACAGACAAGGATCATCTGATTTGTATCAATATTAACATTTTAGAATATGTACAAGTATGGTTGTGTGTTTGTACAGATACAGCAACACAGAAAAGGAGTGACAGCTTTTGAAAGTTCAGTGAGAATTTCACCAGTATTTAAATATTTCTTAGTTTTATCCTTTCAACTTTCGCAGGTCTTAAATACTCTTAGTACTTAAACACAATGAAGCCTACAGAATAGAATTCAGTAGAGAAGATGCTAATAGTCAATCATCAAGAATATTATTTGTAAATATTATTTAAATTCCTAGTAATTTGTAGCATAGCAGCTACTAAATCACTCATTTTCAGTTAATTTTAGAAAATTACAGTGTCAAAATATTTCTGTGGCTAAGACTCAATGTTTTCAGTCCTTTGAAAGGAACTGAGTCAGTCTAACTCCCACAAGAGAGCTGTGTTTCACTGCTACTGCCTAAACATCTTCCAGAATTTTGCATGAAAAAAGACCTGTGTAATATAATTGAAGAGAGCAGGATGAAATTTTTTATATATATTTTTAGAAAGTAGCCTTAGAATAGACATTTTCTACCCCTAAAAATACCCCATGTCTTTCTCCCTCCTTTTTTCACATGAAGGGTTGGCATTCAAAACTGAGTTTTCTCCTTGAGTTACATCTGCCCCATTTCTCTTCAGCGTTACCATTCCTCAGGCACCTATCAGCTCCTGCTGCCAGAGGCTGGGTTCTTCCACCTGTCCTTTTCATAGGGAGCGAGTTGGTGGGAGTGGGGTCAAGGCAGAACCATAAGCTGGTGGCAATTGGTGCAGATGCCACTAGCAGGGCTAGAACTCCAGCAATAGACCTCACGTCACGTATTGGGAGGGAACCAGTAACTGATCACGTCCTTAAGCTGGCAGCAGAGTGATGAGAATCACCCTTCTGCCAGGGTTTCCTGCTGACACGAGCTGTGTCTGAGGCAGCCGCCTGTGCAGCACCAACGTGAGGTCAGCTGGTGGTGGTTTCTGTTTGCCTCATGTGGTTATATCACCTCAAAGCCATCACAGGGCAGTGCCGCAGCTCCTTTCAACCACTTCACAGAGCTCAGTGAGTATGACAGCCACAAAGCAGTACCAAGACTCAGGACAATAGACATTTTCAGCTTCTCTCACAGCCAGTACCTTTTGGCCGGGGCTATGGCTGGTCCCGGTATGCCAGATTCTACATGTGCAAAGGATGGAGAGAAAAAGGAAGGAAATAATTGCTGGGTTAATTTAATTTATTCTAAGATAAATTCTAAGATATTTCAACACTATTCTTCCCAAAAAATGTTGTTAAAGTGAATAACACGAATAAAATGAATAAGTGATCATGTTAAGAGGTAGTCTGATCTCATCTGGAAACGAAGGTTCACCAAATGCAGGGGACTTTCTATGTACCCTATCACTCCTGAAAAAAACAGAGGGAAAGAATACCCCCTTTTAACATCTCTTTTTTACAACATGTGAATTTTTGCATTTAATATTCTGCTTTCAGCTCAAACACCTGAGGCTGGTAAGATAAACTCTGTGTCTATTTTTCAGGAACAAATTCTAACAAATCAATCTAATTTCTTTCTTTGATGGAGGTCACTTGATAAAGAAGAAATAGGAACAAAATAACTTGAATTATACAAAATGCCAGCAAACCAACTAGGAAAGATGGTGTCAATTAGACTACACTCACTATGAAAGAATGGTTGAATATCTGTGCTGAGAAGGTGATTATCACTGATCTACTATCACACTAGAAAAACATCAGGGGACTAAGCAGAGTATGTCCTGCATAAATGCTTGCAAGAATCTTCACTAATTGTACAACTGCTGGAAAAAGCGCACACATAGAGAATTTGGAGAACTGAGAGGTAGAATTTGTAGCTATCTTCTTGTAGTCAACTCTATTCCTAGAAGTGCTGAATGTAGACGGTAATTCTTAGAAATACTTGAAGTTCTAGGTACCTGCTGCTCCCTTGTATCTCTAATCAAGGATCCCTAATCAGAGACCACTTTAGGAAAAATGTCATTCATATATTTTTACATTTATGAGCTAGTCTTTGTATAACAGTCTTGTTTGTTCTTTTGTTTTACAGGTGTACACTTTATCTTACCATAACAAACTTTTTCTCCTTTACCACTGATATTTATTTGCTATATTTCAATTTTATGTTACATGTGGGAGATGTATCAGCAAAACAAGAAAGCAGGAAGGTAAAGTATTATTTGTGCTTCTCTCACACTCTGCGCAGACTGTAAGGGTTTTATATGTAATAGGGCAAAAACAACAGTCCTAAAACAATATTTAGGCACTGCATCATGTAATTTTCAGTCCTCCAGACATTGTATTAGGCTCCAAAGGATTAGGCTATGGATAGGATTCAAGGGAAGGAACCAAGAGAAAGCATTCAGAAGGAAACACTGTGGAGAAAGTTATGGAGTACACCATCCTGGACAACAAAAAGGTACAACTCAACCCTGCCCTTCTCGCTCCAGGAGAGCACCTGCCTGTCTTACAGCTCCAAGGTCTCAGTTCAGGGATTGGGAAACCCTGGGAGAATGTGGCTGCCAGGTCTAGTATCAGCTGTGGTGCTCCAGAAAGCTGCAGATCAGGTGCCTCCGGTTTGCATTTCCCCTCTTGTGAGAAGGAGACTCCAAGCCCCACATGAATCCCCAGCCACTGTTCACAGTCTGAGAAAGTCTAGGAAATAAAAGAAAGTTGGCACTTGAAACAGGCAAAATGCAATTTCCCATTTTCAGTGAGAACAGCTCCTGGCCAGCCTGGTTTAGTTCTAGGACAATATGCTTTGGATTTTGTCTCATAGCAACTTTCTATGAAAAGGAAGTTGATTTCCGTTTGAGTGTGATTTTAAATTCCTTGGGCAGAAGGATCATTTGCTTTTTTGCTCTAAGTCTCCTTTAAGCTCATAAGAGTCATGTCTTAATTGGATATCTCTGTACCAGTTGATAGCAAAAAAAGTGTAGTCATAGGTGAAAAGGGATGCAAAGCAATATAGCTCTCATGTTGAAAAAGATTAAGCATTTTTTATGAAAATAATTTTCAGTATTTCATCAAATACATGTAAACAATTACCAGCAGCTCCTTAGTGTGTGGCATAGGGTCATAGCAGAAGAAACAATAACGTGCAAACAACAGAAAAGTGAAGCTCATGAGGGCTGGCCTTTGCTTGCGCTGCTTGGTCTTAAATAACCACTGTTCGTGACTGTACTCAGTCCTTGTACACATCTTCTCACCTTGATTTTCCACACTAAGGATCCTTCTTTGTTTTGCAATCACACCACCAGTATCCCCAGGCAAAGAGTTATGAGGCTTACTAGGATGGTGCTTGCTCTGATCAGTGTGTTTGTGATAAGCACTGCCCCTTCCGTGTGATCCAGCTCATGAATCTTCAAACTTCTCAGCCAACCCTGACCTCCTACATCTCCATCTGCCTCAGCTACGCCAGCAGCAGCGTTAATCCCTTTCTGTACATCCCGCGTAGCGGGAACTTCCAGAAGCATCTCCAGAAGCGAACAAACATGGAAGACGAGATGGTGGAACAGAATGTCAACATCACTGAATACACCCTCAAGTCAAGTTTTTTCAAGGAGATTCTTCTTCCAAGAAAAAAATGCACTATCTATGTGTAGATTTTATTGGTTGCAATAGGTGGGCCTGATTTCACTTCCCTTGTGAAACTCAGAAGTTTACTGCTGGCTTTTTTGTGAGAATCACAGCACTGTCAAGCTGATGAATCTTTTTCCAAGGTCTGAGCTCCTAGAATAGGGATTCTCTGCAAAGGAACCCTTTGCTACTGTGGCATTGTCTTTTTTGTGATGATTTGTACATAGGTTGTCTCCAAAAGGATGGAGGCAAAAGTCCATTTTGAAAGACAGTAGTCCTCTGATAATAAGAAGATAAAATGACTGTGGAGTGCATTTGGGATCTGACACTGTGTGTGAAGTCATGGAAACTGTAAGTTAATGACAGAAAAAGGGGCTTAGTTACTGATGACTCAGAAAAGGGTACTATTGATTTTCATCCTAACTACAGCTGTCTCATCTGGCACTCACTTCTGAGCAATTAAAGTCTAGGGAGAGACATGAAAAGCCCTTGTGGAAGAAAATTACTTTTGAATAAACCTTTGTACATAATCTTGCAAACAAAGAAGCGAATTCACAGTGTCCGTCATTGGAAATTATTAAACCTAAGTGTTGAAAAGAACTGTATGTGTCAGGGATATGTCTTTGTTCCTCTTTTCTCAAAATCCCTGTTTCTGAGACAGCCCCAAGAAGGGTGTTCCGTCCTGAAAGAGCTCAGTGCTGGTCTCACTACAAATGCCAAGAGGAATTTGGTGCTTGCCCAGGATGCACTCTCCCTCATTTCTAGAGGGGTAGAAGAATGCCTACTTCTGGTCAACACTTAATCTGAAAGGTTTCTAATAGTAGGATGTAATCAAGCAGTACTATTAGCATCTTGTCAGCTAACACAGAAAACTGGTGAAAGAAAATTCCTTTGAAAAATTTAATGTTCTTGAGAGTTGTTCACATTTTTGGTCTTCATCACACTGTGTGTTTATCGACATCATATCCTCTTCTCAGACCACTTTCTCTTATCTCAGGACGTCACGTTTCATTTTTTGGGTGAAGATATTATTTCACTAGGACCAGAGATTTTATGACTACAGTTTTCTTGTTATTCAGAGACCTGATGAATCTGAAAGGTTTAGGATACACCTCCTCACACTTGCAGTTAGCTTCCCTCTTGTTCATCGACCCCAACTGGGCCTTTTATTTACTTATTTGCAGCACTGTGGAGGTCACACTTAGTGATCACACTCCCTGATCTGCCAGCCTACTGCAGGATTCATGACACAGGGAAGAGGAAAATGTCTTTCACTGGAAGAAGTCTGCGCCACACATTCCCAAACTGAGAACTGAGGCATTGCTGTCTTATTCTGCCATAACATGAAATCTGCTAGTCCTAGAGGGTCTGGCACACACAGAAAAAGGAGATCAAGGAGTTTGAAATCATTATTCATAGTTCAAAGCCAAAGTTTTACACAGAAAAGACATCACAAAACATTTGTGATGATGTTATTGTAACTATAGGAGCCATGGGGAATACTCAAGATAAACTTTATGAGTGAAAGAAATATCTTAATTAGACTCTGGAGGATAGCTGCAAAATGGTAAGATTTCAATCTGTAAGGGTTTGTTCAGACCTGAAAAGTTTTTCTGCTTTTCCCAGCTGTACGAATTTGTCTATTAGAAGTCTGACCTCGAACTACAGGCTTTGTCGTTTAAAATAAATTATTTAATTAACAGTTTGCACACAAGGTGGCTTATCAAGTATTACCAAAACACGGCTGTGCTAAGTGCATGTTTGTCAGCCCACTGTTCCAGTTTGTGGTATGTGTCACATTTGTTTCTGAATTAAAACTGTGACTTTACAGATTGCTCTTTCTTTTCTTTTTTTTCCCTTGCCTGGCCTTTCGAATCAGAGCAGATCACTAATGATATGATATTTAGCACTCATAGCAATGAGAAAATAGTATTTTATAACAGTCTTGATGTTTTTCTCTTTTGCCTGTCATACCACCATTCCAAAGTCTCTCTGTATCTGAGATCATAGCAGTGAAATGGAACCACAGAAGCACAACTCCATGAAATTATCCTAACAGCAAGGCCGACAGGACATTGAATTTCCTCTTGTGTGGGATACTAATAAAATAGTTTATAGTTCATCATTTTTCTCACCTTCCTCATATTGTTTTAATTCTCTCTATCAGAAAATAAAATGGGATGTATTTCAGGGAAATTTATGTAAATATTAAAACTTTTTATTGACCAGTTACTAAATTGTCTATGTTAATGAAAGTCTATAAAGGAATACGATACAAACAATCCTTTTATGTTTTGGAGCATCTGATCTGGATTTTGTTGCTTCACAGATAACTAGAACAAGCAGTATACTGGAAAATAAAAATGGGGGGGAAGGAAGATATTGCAATCCAGTTGGATTTTAAATAGCTCTAAAAGCTGAAAAGTAGGTGAAATAGTATGTCTCTCAGTTGAAATAGTATTGATGGAGAAAATCTGGATTTGGAGGAAGAATGCCATAGGGGGTCTAGAGAAAAACTGTAGAAGGCTGTGAAAAGGCAAAACAGTGTTGAAATCAAACTGGAACAGTTAGTCCATTCTCTGGTGATGATATTATTTTCTGTGCTCTTGTGCCACTATGCCATCATATGTAAGCTGCCCAAAAACTATAATTTCGAGAAGTTTCTTTCAAGATGCCTACTAGCACTCTGGTGCATAGTAGCTACGCACAGATAAGGCATACACCCATACCTTCAGATAATTTTTTTTATTATTTATTTTGCATGAAATGCTTGTTTAAAATGCAGCATTTCTGATCAGGATTGTTAACATTGTGCTGCAATTACCATCCAGTTCAGCATTTCAAGCTTTTATTGTATTTGAACCTACAGCAATATGTTGAGGGTGCAAATATTCAGCCATTAAATCAGAACATTCTAGCTGAAAGTTTCCAAACCATCAGGAAGCCAGCCCTGACTGTACTCCAGAGCACTGTGGGCCAGAAACATCTTCCAGAAAATTTAATGTCAAAACTTTGGGATTTAATATTGTATCACCTGCTACATACATTGTGATGACTATTTAATCCCATCATCCAGTCTAAAACACTGCATGCATGAGCAAACTGGATGCCAGAGTGAAACTGGATAGCTTAAGAGTTGGTAATGGTATGATATATGCAGCATTCCCTATCCAGAAAAAGCACTTAACAGACTTCTTGCATTTTAAGCATGTAGATAGTCTCACAGAAATCAGTGTAGTATGCAACTATGTGATTTGCCATACTGGGGCCCAAACCTTCTGTCCAAATGCCAGTACCATCTGGAGGTGAATTCACAGGGTATAGTCAACTTAAATTTATGTAAAAAGGTACAAAAGAGAGAGGAGATATCTGTGCACAGTTTGTAGCAGGTAAGTGCCTGGAAATTGTTGCAGACATAATTAGCACTCCAGAGGTGACCTTGCTGAGGAATACAATAGGAAGACTATCCTGCCCTTCAGAAATATTTACTGGGGCTGGATTTCAAAAGGTTGAGTTTATACCCACGTTTGTATTTGGCCAAGATCCCCTATCATGGCCATGATGCTGTAGAGCGGTGGTGCCTCCTATTCCTTGTGCTCTCCGTCATCTTCCTCTTGCCTTGAAAGAAATTCGTCACCTGAGTGGCTCTTTAAAGGAGAATAGCAGCATCCAAATCAACATGAATCTCAGTAAGGTGGTGATTTCCTGTTTGTTTGCGCATACAGCACATTTGCACATGGATATTTGTGGGGGAACTTTCCACACAGATAAGTGTATTAGGCAGATCTAGAAGTGTGTTTACTGCCCAGTAATTCAGCTAAACTATGTGCAATGTAGTGTTGATCCAATAGTAATGATAAATCATTTAACCATTAAGTTATCGGAATTAATCCCCAAGACCTGTAGGTCACACTAGAGAAGATCCCTGATACTGAAAGAAGCTCCAGTTTTGTCCTTATTCAGAATGACTCCTTACTGCTAAACCTTTACCACGTTGCTGACAATGACCTAGGCCTGTTCCTGTTGCTCAATAAAAAATAATAACTTACTCTCTCTGACTGGTTCTATGTGAGATAATAAAACATATTTCTTAATTGGGTGTCGTACCATAAAAATTGAAAAGAAACACCTCTGAAAGTGACAAGAGAACCATACAAACTGTTAGGGCCAATAGCTTCAGTCTCAGCTTAGACTTCAAACTTCATCAATATGCCTTTTTTGTACAACGTTCCATGTAACAGGGGGACATAAAAGCTAACACACTTGTTCAGGCCATTTGGACTGAAAAGTAAAATATAGTAAAAGCCTTAGTAAAATAACTTTTAATATGTTCTTTAAGACAAAAGTTAGAATTTATTCCTTTTTATCTATTCTAAATACACTGTACTTGCAGCTCTGATTCTGTAAGATAGTTATGCACCTGCTTCTGCCTATTCAGTTAGTCTGGATTTAGGAGCATGTTTGAATATTTTGGCAGGACTATCTTGTGGTGTCTTGTAGAGAAAAGAGAATACCAGAGCTATTTCTTTCACTATTTTTCAAATCACTCCTTGAAGACAATGAAACATTATCTTGGCTTTGTGATATGATGCACTTCTTTGTCTCTTGCATGGTTTGAGGTGTGCAGGGGCTTTGGCCAGCTTTGCAGCCTCGTGCTAAGAGAGAACAACCAGGACACAAACCTGCACCCATCAGTTCAGCAAATGAGCTGGATAAAGATGAAATTTGAGCGAAGATGCACCTCACAAGATTTTAAGCCATTTGTGTGACTTAAGATGTAGGATCAAAATAGAAGCCATGCCTGTGAGCCTGGATTTCTCAATTCCTTCATGTACAAACACCTCAGAAAAAGATAATTTTGAAATAGAGCCCGTTGGCAAGAACTGAAAAGCAATGCACATGTGGTGTAGAGAAAGGAGCACAAGACCAGCAATATTAAATGTTCCAGGCAGACAATCGTTCCCAGCACTTCCTCCAGCCATGGGGAGGTGGTGAAGTGTTTTTGGGCTGGGAATATGGCAGTGGGCAGCAGTGCCAGCTCTTGGCAAGGAAGGACCTGAGGACTGGCATCTTTCCCTGGGCTCTGGGAAGAGAGAAGCAAGAAATGCCTTACTGTTCTGTTTATCCATCTCCTTTTTAGCTTCAGCTCCCAAAATTTATCTTCCTCTCCATTTCTGTGATTCAGAAATCACAGCAAATGACAGGAGGGAGCAGATAAGACAAAGTGGAAAAATGCATTTCTTCAGTATTAGAAGAATCAGAGCATGGTGTTCTTGAAAGCATTTTCACTAAGGAAGAGGGAAAATACAGAAAGAAAATAATTAATAACAAATGTGTTCATTTAAACTTGAGGATGGGGTTTTTTCCATTTTTTTTATAAGTGGTATTTTTTTACTGCTGACGTCCATCAAGCCAGAAGCAAAAGAGAACAAAAGTAGCTTGAATAGTCTCATAATCTGCTCTATTTAAATTAATTGGGGTAAAAACTCACAAAAAAAAAAAAATTAATCCCATTAAATCCTTGCTTTTAGCTGGAGAGAGAACTAACCGTTGCATTCTTGGGACATAAACCATTTTCTCTAAAGCTTATATATATAGTCTAAAAATTCAATAAGTATTAGTGGCATAAAGAAAATTGAGAGGAGAGCAACGTTTGGCTTCTATCAGCACTGTGCTCTACACCTAATTTGTGTGGATGTAAAATAGCAATTTAACTACAGAAAAAGAGATACAGTAGAGCTGTGCAAGCAGAAAGAGAAATTAATTTACTTTTTTCCAATAATATCTTGTACAAGAAATCTGCAAGGTTTTCAACTTCAAGGCCTAACATATAATAAATTGACAGCTACATCAGTGAAACATTTAATCTTGCGGTTTTTCCATTCATTTTTGGGGAGAAAAAGAAATTAATTGGTGAGCTGTAATCAGATATTTTTAGAAATGTACACATTGCTTGGCATTTGCTTGCACTTCCTTGCAACCACCATATTCTCCAGAGTTTGCCTTTACTTTGACTTGTACTACAAGCAGAGACAACTGGACTAATGTGGGTGCCAAGCTGTAGCAGCACTGACTCTTCAGACAGGCCTTTTGGCCCTCTGGATCCCTTTAAAAAGGTCTCTGATAGAATATACTGGGTAAATTTCTTATGACTTTTCTACTGTAGCAGGAACTCCTCCTTTTCACTGTATTTTCACAGCATAGAATAGCTTTGTGTATTTGCCCAACTACCTTCAGCACAAAGCACAAATAAAAACGTCCTAGTAACCCTTTTTCTAAATTCCAGTATTTCATTAGTGAATTCTGAAATACAATTTTAAATAAATGACTGTGGAAGCACATTTAATTCACCTTTAGTAAGACAACTAGCCACTTTTCAGAGCCTCATCTACATAAAGAGAAAAGCGGCACAATATATTTTTAGAAATCCTTTACAGATTCACATGTTATGAGTTTAGCCCCCAGTTAATGCATCACAAGGGAGATTGCTATTATTCTGAGCAGTCATCTTTTGCAGTGAAGGCTCCTTCATATAGGCAAAACTCACAGTGCACACACATACCCCCCCTCCAAGTTATCAACCCTTTTCTCCCAAAAAATTAACATGAATGAAAACATTTCAAAAAGTTGAGCATTTTCAATGAGTCAGCTCAAAACTGCAATAAAGTGAAAAGCTCCTGTAGCTTGGTGAACGGTTCTGTTTTACCAGAACAGGTTCCAAAATTTTAGTAATTATTTTATGTTGAAAAATACCATCTGTTTCTTGGAAAAGAAACAAATTGTAATGAAATTCACTGTGAATGCAAGCTGCAAGCAACAATAATGAGCAGTCTGGTGATGAGCACCCAGTGAGTCAGTGAAAAACCCCTGTACAATTCCAGTCTTCAAGATCTGTTGGAACAGGCTCAAGTGATTGAGAAAGGGAGTGTGTCTTTTCCATTTCATGTTTAAATACTATTTAAACACTTAATTTCCTCTGAGGAGACCTGAATTTGTGTTTCAATAACTAAGATTCCCTGGGTGTGTGGGAAAGCCATCCTTATCCTGTGACCACCACTACACAGAAGACTTAAACCAGGATGCCATCCCCAGTAAAAAGGGTGAGTAAACCAACAACGAGTGCAATCATATAGCTTCTTCTCAACTGCAGCTCAGCAACATTTTGTGAGCTGATATACCTGGCCGAAAGTCAATTCACGCTATATTGTGTGAATGATCCTATTCACATTAAAAGGTCTATTGAAACTACTACTCAGTCAGTAACACTGGGAAATAATTGTTCGCTCCTAGGAAAGCTGCACTGTATTTTGAATGAAACCACCATTTGTTATTTCATACCTCACCAACAGGTCATTTAACACCCTATATTAGATTTGTGGTGAAATGGGCAAGAAGGTTTTGTTATCCTTCTGCTAACCTTTGAAAGCTAAGGAGGGTAAAATCAATGTCTGGCACAATTCAAATGGTTTAATGTGGACATCTGTATAAGAATGAGAAGAATCATACCCATTTAGTGTTCTTCCATTGAGTATAGTCTATAGTTCAGATTAGACACATCCATCACAAGTGCAGCATTTCGTTAGATGAATCACAGCTAATAAGTCAATTTATGACTAGAACATATATAGACCACCCATATGTACTAAATATTATACCATTTACTGCACTATTAGCATTTAGGTGCTCTCTTGATGACACTAAAATCAAAATAGAATTGAATACAGTTGATGATTTATACCAATTAAGTAGTTGTGATCACAATGGTTATGGTGATCCAACTGAAGCAAATTGTGGGTCCTGAAAAAATACAGTTAACCAAAAAAAACTTGACTTCTTATCTGTTCGAATTATTTGATCCTAGAAGGCTGGGGTTGAAATATAGCCTGGGAAAACAGATCTCACAGAATCTCATGTTACTTTGTGAAATGTAGTTCTCCATACCTGTAAAAAAGACCAAAAAGTTCTGAAGAATTTACACAATACAAGACTTCTATACTGAATGGCATAAAATAATTCTTTTTAATGTAATTTTAATGTAAATTAAGGAAGTACATTTAAAATCTTTTGTATGTTATTACAAGCTCGGATGAAGTTAGGTGCATGTAAGGGTGAGAGAAGAGAGGACATACGTCAGTCTTTTTCACCTGGACACATAGAAATACACATGTACGTTTTAATTGGTTATCTAATTTAGAAATAACTTGGTTTTAAGAGCTGATATTTTACACTTGTATGTATTGTTATTTATTATGATCTCTAAGACACTCTGCTGTGGTTCAGGACCTACCCCCAAAATAAGAGCTAGCTGTGCAGAGACTAAGGATACATGATTAATGAGAAAATACTAAATTACATGGTAAGCAGCAGTTTCAATGCCACAGCTCACCTGAAAATCAGTCCACATTTTCTAGAGGTCTGATGTTAAGCACACTGAGCCTGTGGAAGACACTTCTTGGTTTTGCCTCCTCCCCACTGCATGATCACAGCAATGCATGTGCTGATTGCTACACCTGTGGTTTCAGTGGCACTGCTCTGCTCGCTTCAGGGCCCACAGGTGCTGCAGGGTTCTCTCCTTCTGCAGGTGGTGATGGTCAGGAGCCACACCCAGACTTCTGTGAAGGGGGATGAGCTGTTTGTGCCACGGGGCAAATGAGGTGCAGCATTACAGATTTATGAGATAAGGCAGGTTACCCAAAGGCAGACGCTTCAGAAATATAATTTGTGCCAATAAATGCAGCCAGTTGAAAAGTGTAAGATGGTGAATTGAAAAGAAACCCTACTGCTAATCCAGACCTTATGAAAAGCAAACTGTGTTCAGTGACAGATGGAACAAAATGTCAGAATAAGAGCGAATATGCACTGTGGATGATCATGAGGCTCAGTGTTCAAAAAAATATGGGAAAACAAATATTGGAAAAGACTTGTAAAATTATTTCAATGACTGTTTGAAGTGAACATTAAGATTTGAGCTGACTGTTGGAGCAAACCTGTAAGATATTTAAAAGTAAAAAAGTATTTATTGACTGTGGGATATGTAGTATGTACAATAATCTCATTCAGACTTCCCTGTGCATCTTAAGATTCAAGGGACACCTGTCTTGCAGCCACACCTGGATTGTACATAGCTACATTTCATCCCACTTAATGACCAGTCACTAAACAACTGGTCAGGTTTGGGGCTTCCTTCTGCTGTCATCATGCCCTGGCAAAGGCCGCCAGTGGGAAATGTAGGATGTTAGGCACTTGTTCTTTTTAACTGTCCCATTCTGCCATGTCCATTTTCTGCCATATCTATTTTTTTGTGTTGTCCATTTGCTGTCATGCTTTGTGAGTGTCCTGAAATTTATAGCCAAATACAGGATTGTCATAAATCAGTTAGATGTATTTCAGATGTATTAGTATCTCAACTTGACATTTGATGATAAATGGCCAGGGCATCCTCTCTGTGTAAAACTGCAGATCTGGAAAAAACATAATTTGTCCAATTTGAACCCAGGAAAATTGCTCCTGTGTCCTGACTATTCAGTCCAGACAAATGTTTTATTTCAGAAAAATTCCACGAGAGGTTATAAAAAAGGAAGTAAAAACATTTAAAGCATTCCCAGGTTTGCAAGGGCAGATCAACTTCAACTTTTTAAGAGTAGAGAATTATGACACCTTCAACCAGAGAGTGTACATGACTGCCCAGGACACCACTGCACAGCTTGACTAGCTGGCCTACTAATACCACTAAGCTGACAAAACCCCAACTGGACATGTTTTGCAGCAGTAAAAAGGTCTTTCTACCTTCCTGGGTTATGCTGTTTGGAGTGACTTTTATCTGTGCTGGGAAAGGAGTGGTTTTTTGCACAAGCCACAGGCCTATTAAGGAGCTTTGCTATCAAGACCACACTGACAGACACACCCATGGTGTGCAGACTGACCTCGGAGCTCATGTAGGAAAGACCGGTCTTAATTTGTTCAAGCAATTCATCTGTAGTCCAGAACAGCAAAAAATGTAAAGATGTGACCATTAAGGTGAGAAAGAGAGGGTGGATTTATAAAGGAGTTTTCAAGATATCTGACAGTCTTCTTTTCAGAAGACTTGGGTTTTTCAAGCAAGCAAAATAGGCTCTGAGAGCATGGGATGCAGAAGGGCGGGCAGGGATGGAGGCTGGCCAAACATTGGCTCTCAGAGTTTAGAGCTGGAGTTCCAACAGATGAGAAGGGAAAGGAGCCACCTGCCACCTGTGGACAGCCAAGACCATGGAACCTGTGGAGCAGTTTTCTCAGCTGATATCTTGGTAACCAACTGCTCTCTTACTAGCCCAGACCACCTTCATCAATGACCTGAGTAAGGGTTGAAAGATTTAGATACCCAAGTTCAGACTGACTATTGAGAAAAGGTGTTCTGCTTCCAAAGGTTTATTGCAACTGCCACTTCTTTAACTAAATTTGGTCTACGAAACTGTGATGGCTCAATTTAAATTTATTATTGTTCAGCACTGAAAACCTGAATTTGGCATCTGCACTGCAGTGTCATCTTCACAGCTGTACAATCTGTACATATAAGTAGTATACAAAATATTTCTGTGAATCTTAGAAAAATGTTTTCATTTCCCCAGGGCTCTGAGCCATGTCAAGGGTAAATCTAGATTCCCAGTCCCTGGAGTCACACTCAATGAGATATCAGTGTTACACCAGGCACAGCATACCACTTCACTAAATATTATGCTGTCAGAGTGAAAGGAGATTTGCTTCAGAACAATTTTATGGGTGTACAAAGCTACTATTTATGACTTTTGCAATGAGTTTCTACTATTATTAATCATCTGTATTGCATGAGTTTACTGTTTTTTCAGTATAGAAACTGTACTGAAACTGTATTCCTGTGAGGAGAACACAGGGAAGATGCTGGATTCCTAAAATTTAAAACAAGAATGGACTGCTAGACTGGGGGAAATGGGGTTAAATTACTTCTATTTACACCTGTAGCTTCTGTTTAACAAAATGTAAGCTATAATCAGCTAAAGCATTTTTCCAAAAGGTAAATAGCATTCATAGGTAGATATCAAGAGACAGAAAATATACTGCCTCTCTAGGCTATCCAACCAATAGTCACCTTCAGTACAAAAAATGTGTACCAAGGCAACCATTTGGATGTATCCGATTCCAGATTTTGGCAATTGCTTTTTATCCTTAGATCTTAGCATCTGTTTCTGGGACTGTTGGTGTATTTTGTATTAAACAGGTTCAGAAATACATCAGCCCTAAGCTGTTCTGAATCCACCAGATTTGGTGTTTGTGCTCCTTTTCTCTTTACCTTTCACTTTACGTATTTCTAAAGCTCCATTTTAGCTCCTCACACCCAACTGCACCCAAAGTCTGTAACCTGATGATAGGACATTCCCTTTGAGGGAATTTTGACTAATCTCAAGTAAATAAATTCCAATTCCTGTCTTCCATGTTCAGTGTGAGTAGGGAGGCACAGGAGTAGATATCTTTGGCAAAGAAATAGCTTCTCTAAGAATGTCTTCTAGAGTAGAAATGACATTAGTTGGCACTTTCACTTTTTTTAAGAATGCTCATAATGAAATCTCGCCTTGCCTGGTATCTCTGTATGATGGGGAGTTTCCATGGTGATCAAATAAAGTTTAATTAAGATGCAGAAATCTTGACACTGCGTTGCCTGGCTCAGTTTTATGACATTCATAATGCCTCTTAGCTTCAGCGAAATAGTGCTGCAAGTAATTAGTGACAAGTGGTAGATCTCAACACTACTTAATCATGATCAGTTCTCCTGCAATAACTAATTTTTTTGAAAAATTTTTCTGCAGAACACACCAGCATTTCTAAAGGAAAAATGAAAGAAAATAAAGTTTGAAGCATTGTAAATATATTAAAAGGAAGAGGTTTGATGTCAAAACCTCAGCTAGCGTGAGTTTTGCACTGAAGAGCTGACTGAATAGCATTTGCGAGGTTTTTTTTAAAGCCTTGTAATTGTTACTTTAATAAAAACAACAAAAAAAACCCTAACAAAACAAAAAAAAATGTAAGCAAGTCTTTCCTTATTATGTGGCATATACTTAAGTTGTTTGCTCCCAGCTTAGATTGGCAAAGTCACAGAGGAGTATTTTCACAGCCTGAGTCCTGCCCCCGGGGCCAATAGAGCTAACTCCTGACCCTTCACAGAACCATCCCCAAGAGTCACACCATGTGCCTGAGAGCATTGCCCAAACGCTTCTTGAGCTCTGTCTGGCCTGGTGCTGTGGCCACTGCCCTGGGGAGCCTGTGCCAGTGCCCATCCACCCTCTGGGTGAAAAACCTTTTCCTAATGACCAACCTAAACCTCCCCTGACACAGCTTCAGGCCGTTCCCACAGGTTCTATCACCGGCATCTGAGAAGATATGAGAGCCTGCCCCTCCACTTCCCCTCCTGAGGAAGCTGAGGCTGCTGTGATGTCTCTCGTCAGTCTCCTCTTCTTTAGGCTGAAAGACCAAGTGACCTCGGCTGCTCCTCCTAACTGAAAGTTTATTTACTTTGATTTTTAGGTATTTTCTTTTGCAGCTAAAGCTGCTCAAACCTGTCAAGTGCCACTTGATGAGGCAGGGTAGTTAAACAAGATACTCCAGGGTGGTATCTACTACTCCTCTGCCAGAGGCTTTTTTCTCTCAGCCCCCTCAGAATCAGCGAAAACAGACCTGTGTTCACTTGTCTGTTGCCATACTTCCCAGTGTTCATTAACCTCACCTCACTGTCAGGCTGAGACCCACAGAGCATCAGACATGTGCACATGCCTGCTTCTACTTGCCAGAGCAAAGGGAGGTAAACTGAGGTTTGTAATTCCTGTAATTATCCTGCCACAAATTGTTATGGTTTTTCCGAAAATTTTCTTATTCACCCAGTTAAAACACTGTGTCACACAGAGATACAGCAGCATCCTTTTAATATTCAAATGCATTTAAACTGTGGTCTAGATTAAATCAATGCCAAATCAAAGTTAGTGTTGAGGGAAAAAAGTTCCCTTGATGGAATTTCAGGATCTCCTCCATTGTGCTTAAAAATTGGTGGCACACCTTTGGATAGATCTGTATTGCAATGAAGCATAAATCTAGTAACAGTGCATCCTGCCTTCTCTAAAACAGACATCTCTATATGAACAATTCTTTTGAACACTTGCATTGAAGACAACTTCAGCTTCAAAGAGCAAACCACTGACCTGGGTCAGTGCAGAAAATTTGAAGGATTTATTATACAAGCCTGCATAGCAGCCTTAACTAAGTACACTTGAAAACTCTTTTTTTCTGGAAGACAAAACAATTAAATATTACATGAGTAAAATCTCTATGACTGAAAATTACAGGTGTGGAACATCCCTTGTATTCTTTGTTATAAAGCTGAGAAAAAGCTTGCCAATTTCATGGTAGTGGTTCCTTCCTACAGTTCTGCTGCTGACTAAAATCAAAGATGTAAGGAATTTCTCTTCCAGCAGGAAACAAGTATAAGATTTTAGAGCCATCTGTGTCCCCTACACACCTAGGCTTTTAGGTTTTGCCTTGGTTTAGTCTTATACCTGATAATTATTTCTATTTTTAATCTTATAATACAGAAGTGGTTGAGACATTTCTGTTATGGCAGCTTCAATTGTAAAATTATTTTATTCTAAATGTCTTTGGGAAATCTTAGTAACTTTTTAGGCAAATCAAACCTCTATTACTATCACTTTCTGATGAAGAGAGGAAGGAGGAAGAGAGGAAGGTTTTTCAACAAAAACATCTGAATTTTCAAAAGAGTAGATGAAATATTCTGCTGATTCCATATACAGAAAATAAAAAAAAAAACAAAANCTCATTCCAAAAAAAAAAAAAAAAAAAAAAAAAAAAAACAAAAAACAGAAAAAAAAGAGGCCAGGGAAAAATGGAAAAGGTTGACTAAAAAGATAGCAGTGTTTCACTTGAAACCAAAGAAAAAAAGTTTGGACCATCTATTTTCATATCATCCCCAGTGGTATCCAAAATGCAAACATCTGTTGCAAACATCCCTCTTTAATTATGTCTTTGGTTATTTTTAACTAGACAAACTTATCTCAGACATTAAGATCCATGCTAAAAACTTTTCATCTCAGATCTTTGCTCATATCCATACTTCAAGCGCACTGCAATGTCTTCCCCCTTTTTAATGTACCTACAGTTACAATGATGCTTTGAGGTAGGGAAATTTGCCCATGTCATTCAGCAACTGGTTTCTAGTCAAGATTTTAAAAGAAAAGGCAGATGTTAAGAGAAATAAGGTAAAGGAATGTGGCATAAGTAAAAGGATGCAAAAATGAGCATGCTCTTGTCTCACAATACTCCAAAGTTAGTTACGAGATAAGGTAATCTCTCCGGTTTTTAAACTGTTGCTGTGAGTAGCTGAGATGCACTTTATATACTCGTGACTGCTGGGCTCCAAAAAACATCAGAGGCAGTTCCTTTCCTATTGTCTTCACAAAAATTTCTGAAGAGGAGTAGAGTAAATTCAATGTAATTTGTGCCATCCCCTTAAAATGATGAGTTACCTATGAGTCTCTTTTACTATATTTGCCATTTTCATTACATGATGATTTTGATCCATCATCCTGTAAATTCATGGAAGGCATAAAATTACACCTCCCAGAATTAATAGTTTAAGCTTTTTGACATGAGATGTTTTCTTCATGTAGTATGCTTTCAAATATTTTCAGTTCTCCTGGGAACTTCTTTCAAGCATGTATAAAACGTTTGGATCAATGCTGCCTTTCATACCTGCACATCTGAGTTGTGTCAAGAGTCCTGTGACTCCCCTCTGGAGCAGTAGACAGAGGGCTAGATCAAATTAAAGACTTTTATGCTTAAAATTGATACCAAATATGAGAAACTGTATTGCAATGACAATGGCAAATTTAGACAGACTTCTGTTTTCTAAAAAGTTAAAGATGAATCTGTGAAATCTCTGCTCTTAAGCACTCTCTGCAACAGTTTTTCTTCCTATGGTCAGTGTCCCTTATCTGTTCTAAAAAACTGCTGCACTTTGTTCCAACTTTTATGACCCTTTCAACCCCAACCTCTCACTCCTGGAAACCCTGCCAACCTGAGCTCTATGGCTTCCCTTATCAATTTTCCGTATTTCCTAACTTAAAGCTTTTGATTATTTCCACATTTCTTTTCTTCTTATTATCTGGGAGAGGTTTTTTTTTTAAAAAAAAAAAAATATATATGTATGTATTTATGGACATAAATCACTGTACAATGACTCAGAGCAAACGTGCGCTTAAAAGACTGGAAGTGCATGTTATCTGGGAAGGGAGTATCTGATGATTCAAAAACTGCAAGGAGCTACCCTAACGTGAATGGCTGAGAAATTTTTGCCCAACTCATTTAAGATTACCTTGTAACCTAGTAAGGTTTACAAAAATTGTATGTATTTAACAATTGAATGCACATTGATATACATAAATGAAGTAAGCAAGTTGCTTCATTTCACAGGCAATCTGCATAGCTTTAAATACATATGCAAAAATAAGAATGTTATATTAGAAGTTTTCTGTTGAAAATCAGAGAATGTTCCCTACTAAGTTCTGTAACTTGAGGATATGAAAAGTTTAAACGAATTTGTATGCCACAAGTATGTATCCAGACCAGTAGTTTTTGATCAGAAAACTCAAATAAATTAAATTCACTTCAGAAAGGCCATTTGATTTTCATCATATTCACAGAGTCAAATCACTAGCAAAAGTTTTAAAGACTTGGAAAAATAGTTAAGTTTGGTAAAAAAAAACACCATTAGGTACAAGAATCCAAAGTCCAGCTTCAATAATGATGAATAGTAGCCTGTACGAATTTCAGAAGACACAGCTGGTAATTATTTCAGACTTTATGGAAGCAATTTTTCATGTACAGACAAGCTTTTGGCAAGGCTTGCTTCTCAATAAAGTGAGTTGGACTGCAGATGCAACAGGAAAAACCAAAGTTAGATGAACATTTTGCATAGCATGAACAAGATGCAGCAAAAATTGCTATGGAACATCAATAATGCCCTCCCAATGTGTTATCAATGATGGAGCCTTATGAAAGATAAGAGTTTAATAGTAGTAAGTAGTTATTCCTGAGTTGTGAACCAGGTATAAGGTACTGAGTCCTCCTGTTTAGCAAAGCATTTAAAGACTTATTCAAAAACAAACTAAATGCTCACCCTGAGTTTTAACAAGCTCTGTCAGATTCCTCACCAGTTCTTCACTTAAAAAGCACGATTAATTCCACTAATCTCAGCTAGACAACTCTCACTATGCCCTTAACACCATTGTTTAAGTAGAGTCTCAGTCTCATCATGCGCCTATTGATTGCTGAAACCTTACAAAATGTCTTATTCCATGAAAGACCAGTTACTATGCTTCAACATAAATCTGTCATTTTAACTAAATTATCACCATTTAAAGTTTAATTCCATAAAGGAAGTATCTGAAACTTCTGTAAAATTCAGACACTGTGGAAGAGAACAAATTATTTTTGTCTTCCATGCAGTTCTAAGTGAGGGATAAGGGGAAAGCTTAACCCATTCTGTTGTGCATCTCCCTCCAACTGCCTAAAATACTGATCTTCTGAAGCAAGTCCTGAACCTCTGGAGTTTACTGCCTGATGTGATAAACCAAATAGACCAGAGGCTGTTTTACTAGCAGATGTCCATGCAGAGGTGTTGGAGTTCAGCTGAAGGTGGTAATTCTGCCCAGCAGCTCCATGTGAATCATCTTGACCGCAGCTTCGTGTAATCACCTTTTTATCATTATGTGAACCGAGTGAAGATATCTATTTCCTTCTGCAGGCAGCTACATGGGGAATCAAAACAATCATAACTACCATTTGACTGGTAGTAACTTTCATAAGCACACAATAGATGCTCTGCCATTACAAAGGACAATTACTTATTATTTTGTCAGAAAAAGATATTGTGTTGAATATGTATCCAGTGGATTCTTCCAGGAATGGAGAAAAGATTGCACAGCACATGAGACCAAAATATTGTAGTTCTTAGATAAAACTGAATCCAGGAGTCAAGTTAATCTCTATGTTGCTGAGAACTTCAGGGGGTTTAAAATGTTTGTCATAGAAGAAACAAAAGTGTGTGGTTTTGCTGTGAGAGAAGAGACTGGATGAAATCAGAGAAAAGCTAAATTGAAGTCTATTGAAAAGTTCAAAATATTCGACAATTTTTGTCCCACTTCTCTAATTGCTCAGGTGCTCACAGTAATTTTATGATTTGTCCTAGAGCAATTCCTTAGTTGATCCTACCAGCAATGAGGCCGACACTCAGCTAGAGAAAAAGTCCAAGTATATAGCCACCAGAATCACAGAATATGCTGAATTGGAGGAGACACACAAGGATCATTGAGTCCAATTCCTGGCCCTGCACAGCACCATCCCCAAGAGTCACACCATATGCCTGAGAGCACTGCCCAAATGCTTCTTGAACTCTGTCAGGCTTGGTGCTGTGACCACTTCCCTGGGGAGCCTGTGCCAGTGCCCAGCCATCCTCTGGGGGAAGAACTTTCTTTTAATATCCAACCCAAACCTCCGCTGACACAGCTTCAAGCCATTCCCACAGGTTATTGGCATACAGCTAGATTCAAGTCCAGAACTAGCAATTGGGTGCTCTGGTCTAAATTCTTATATATCACAGACTACAAAAATTTAGCCAGATGCCATTGAATAGAGACCCACAGCTTGGATTGACTGATTCTCTCTGTCCACGTGAGCTATTCAAACTTTCAGACACATAATTCACCAAGTAAACCTGCCTCCCCCGTCAGTGCTAATTTGCCAAAATATGTCAAATACTGCTTTTGTTGGTATTGCTATGAGAAGCACAAGATTTGTGGTGAACTGCTCAACCTTTCTAACCTCTGCAGAGAATATCTTGTAGGACTTCTGCTGCAGTGTGTTATGTGGCAACTCATCCTAATTTAATGTTCTCTATTGCACACAGGTTTTCATTCTCCTCTCTCATTTTCTTGTCCCCTTATGCAAGTGCAGTGGCTTTGTCAGAAAGAGATCTAAATGCCTCACAGATATTACTGAGAACACTCAACAGGGACACCAAGGACAATTAAAGACAAATGTGGCAGATATCGAATGCTTCCCTGCTCTTGTAGGTACACAACACTTTTTGAAGCCTTTACGAGGCCTACTGCAGAATGATGTAACCGTACCATCTTGAGGAGAAGGGATGGCTTCCAGTAATGTCAGAACCATCATATGAAGGGCTGGAGATTTACAGAGCTATAAAAAGTGTCTACCCTAACTCCAAGGTCCCACAACAGAACTAAGGTCCAAGACCAAAAATAGAGATGTTTGCTCTTGTTCTCAGGCAAGACCTACCTGGTGAACTGTGTGTTTCTATCTCTAACAATTGCATGGAGCTGACCAGTCAGCTGGCAAGTTTCAGGCTGTTGGTGCCATTATCAAAGTTGTTTCCTTACGGGTTTTGAGACCAAAAAATGTACCTCCAACAGTAACTGTCTTTCAGAAAACGAGATTGTTAGTGGTAGGCCCACATTTTCCTGAGGCCACTGTATTTATTGTGCATTCTGAGGAAAAAATGCATTGTGACTGCTCAGTGGACCCAGTGGTTTCCAAAAACAATAGATCAGTGCAGAAGTATGACACAACAATTCTGTACTTATACAGCACATGTCGCATTTCCCGCTCATAATGGATCAATTATACTCACACAGAAAAGCAGTATTAATACTTGTGCATCACAGGCAGTCTGTGTGCATATGGTCAATCTGGTGCTTGAAAATGTACTCCGTCTTTGTGAAATGTCTTCTATATATGTACATCAGTAATATGGTGGGAGAGGTATAGTGGGTAACAAGGAAGCTAAACAACATAATTGAGTAAATGACACTACAGGAGCAAATAACCTTACTTATTACCGGGTCCCCCAAATTATATCCAAGAAGTGAATTTTTCTGGCTGGATAAAGTGTGTTTATAGTCTTCATGTGGTCTTCTTTTTGTAGGCTGCCTTTAGTTATTGCTTAAAGTGGCCAAGAACAAGCAGCTTGGTACAGTGACTAAAGTGCAGGGCAGATTTATGACATTATACTTTCTACTCTTAAACAAACCAAAACCCTCTTTCCTTAGAGTTACATTGGTAGGGATGGGAAGATGTGATCATCTTTATTTTGGGGAACTCCCCTTTTTTGCCATGGTTTCTGAAACCAAACATAAATAACATGGGATGGTCCAGAAAATTCACATGCTTGCAGTGACAATAGAAAGTCAGCCTCGAAAAGCTGAAGGCAAGAGAGACCTCTCTCCACACCACTGTATTCAAATAATAAAACACTGTCCTCCTCCTCCTAACACAATGTCTCCAAAGCAAGGGACTTTCTCTCTATGTGTTTCTGAGGCATTGTCATCTGAAATGAACCTGGACATTCAGGTTTCTTTACCCAACATGCTCAACTGGAGACTACTTCCCTCTTCAGTACAGGGTCCCAGGGACAAGAGGAAAAGGAATGGCATATGTGTTTACATTCACAGAGGCTCAAATATCTTAGTGATTTGACATGCATATGGATTGCACATTACCCCAGATACATTTTTCTTTTACAGATATGAGTTTTTCAAACTCAAACTATATTATTTGTAAGCTGATTTTTTATAGGTTTTAGATACGTGATATCAGCTGACTATAAGAGTATGACCTATTTTTTACTTATATGTCATTTAATAGATCAATGTGTCAGGTGAGTTCAGGGGAAAATATGCCTTGAAGTCTAAGAAATATTTGATGGAATTTTGTTATGAGTTCACCGTGGCTGGAGGCACAGTTGTTGCAGTCATATTTTGACACACAATACTCCCTGCAACACTCCCATTAAAGCTCCCATTAGAAAACCAATTTTTTTTTTTTTAAATGCCATCTCAATGCTTAGTACCTTGCTGGTAACCAGCTTAGAGACCTCTCCCTAGCAGGGCATGCTCATCACCTGTAATCACATCATCACAGCATCCTCTGTGTTACAGCCAGGCTCTGTGAACTCTTTAGCACACTCCCAGAACTATCTGCCAGGAAAGCTGCCTATGGATGGCTTATCATGACAGTAACTTATTTCTGCTACTATTGCCAACCTTGTGACTGGATCATCAAAAGCCTTTACATGCTTCCTGTCCCCTACTTCAACAAGTAGAAACATCTTCAACTTGGCAGAGAGATAAGGATTTAAATACTGTGTGACAAAGGGCAATATCTACTTCCATGAAGTAATGGCTTTGGGACAGAGGAGCTGGAAATGACAGTCATTATACCAGACTGTGCTTATTCTAATACCAGGGATATCAGACTGTGCTTATTCTAATAAATACTGCAAGGAATAGGTATAACAGAGTGTTCTGCTCAAACGTGTGAGCCCAAAAATTACATGTACACAAAAAAAAAAATATTTGAAGAGTTCAAAATGGATAGTTTTACTGGTGGACTTGGTATTGCAAGTTAACATTGAACTTAATGATCTTAGATGTCTTTTCCAACCTAAGCAACTCCATAATTCTAAGAAAGTCTCCACTTTGCTTCTCTTGGTAGATTGTCCAAATAATGATCAACTTTGCTATGATGTTCTTGACAGTTCTTAAGGAGGAAAATTCTAGAAAGATCTTTATCATCTCCTTTTCTATGAGTTTATCAAACTCTTCTCTCTAAATACAGAACTCTTCTCTAAATAAGAACCCTTCAAGTCTTACCATTCCCTATAATTCCCTTTATTATTTTAGGGGTTTTTTCATCCTTCAAATTTTTCTCTTCCTTCATTTTGGTCCTACAAGCCATTGCTTAGTTTTTCGGTTTTTTCTTTCTGAAATCCTGATTCTTGTAGCCAAAGCCATAACTGTACACTGTGAAAAGAATTGTATAGTTGTTCTATGTTTTACAGTATGTCTTTAACCACCACTGTTGATCAGTGGAAGAGCACTAGGCTGAGTCCTCATCTGAATCAAAACAACCATTTTTATTTCCTGTTGAATTCTTAACGATTTTTTGCATATCAAACCTACTAAATTACAATGTCTTCTTTTGATTTCCCCTACTTCTGGTTGTGGTATGTGGATTTATACTCAAATTTCGGTCCAACTCATTTTATTAACAGTCTTATTGTCATAGCTGTCCTCTTTCCTACAGGAGCTACAAGACAATACAGAAGTTTGTTGCTTTCTACAAATGTTTCTCATTTCATGGGGTTCAAAGTTTTCAATGGTAACAATCTGCAAATTTTCCTATGCAAAAAAAAATAGGTTAAATGAACTGTGAATAGGAGGGACTATGGAAATCTGAATCCTCTCAGAACCTTTTAGGTGTCCTACACTTCACTTAGTGGGGGGAAGTTCATGCCTTCCTGGAGTGTTATGTTTGTACCAAAGGCATAATCCTTTCCTCATCTAAGATCCACCCTCTTGAAAGCGTATTGGTCTACTTTTGTATTCTAATTTCTCCTCCACAAAACATTTTAAGAGCTCTCACAATGACGCTCAATAGACTTAATTACTTCTGACACAAGAACTTGCAAACACCATTTTCAGCACGCCTGCAGAACTTTTTTCTGCAAATCCCATTGTTAAAAGCAGATCTGACAGTGGTCAGCCTTGTAATGCTTTATGAAGGGCTTGAATTTGCAACTTAAACAAGACAAGTCTCAGTCAGAACGAGATAGGTGTTTTGGATGTTCCCATTTCTATGTCTGTCCCATTTTACTTTGGGTTTCAAGTGGGATATTTAAACACTACTAAGTAAAAACAGCAGACTGGTTTGGATGCACATAGAGGTTTATGGGCTGATTGCTTTTATTTCACCTCTTTTCCCTTCAGTTTCTGAACCAACATTTACACTCTGATTATGTCACCTTTACTAGAGATGCCTTTTACAGCCACTACGGGTATGAAAGGTAAAGGAAGGAGCAACAGTAGTTCTCCATTCTAAAAGTTTTTCCACAATTTTTTCAGTTTCCCAGTCTGGAACTCAAACACTTGTCAAGGAACCTAGACCTGATATCAATTCTTCCTACAACCTATGGAGACAGAAGACATCTGCTAAGATGGTGCCCTAACAGCCAGGCTGTGCTCTTTGCATTAAAGGTTCTCCATCCTTATTGAAGCTGCGTCACTACACAAAAAAAAATCCTGAATCATTGTGCCAGAGCGGTCTGACCCCTATGTGAATATAAGGCACTATTTTTTTTCCCAAATGCCCTTTAGAAGAAATGGGCTGCAATCACATTGTGCAGGGGCATCTTGTTCTAGTGGCTGGCAAGTGTACAGTTTGCTCTGCAAACAAGACCAACAGACGACCAAAGTGAAGGGCAGTCTGGATTTAACTCATAACTTGATTAATAATTTCTGAATATGGTTAGCCGTGGATTTGAACAAGTCGCTGGGATATTTGGACTGGGGCAGGCAGAGGTGCAACTGCAATTTCAGCAGCAAAGTGAAGGGCTTGTGTGTTTCAATGCTCTGAGTATAATCAGCAGCTGAAAAGGCAATGTGGATTTTTTTTTCATTTCCCCAGTTTTGGACTCTGGTTGACCAAATTCTCACTTCAAGAACTAGGGGACAGTGTTTGAATTGCTTTTTGGGGGGAGTAGGTCGAATTTAGGTGTCTAAATCCAGGAGAACAGCTCAGCAAGTTTCATGACTCATATACCAGTGAAAGTTAACAGGACAAGGCTCAAGATTAGAGAATAATTGACAGCATACAGTAATCATAGCTGATAGCACTTCGGGGAATTGCAAGAAGGCAGCAAGTTTGACTCACAGCAGTGGGCCACTAGGCAGACTGAAAGATGTGAGAGGAAAGGCATTTTGGAATCACAGTCTTGTCACTTTGAATTTTGTTCTTTCCCTTCACTAAATTAGTATGAATGTTTCTCTCATGATTTTTCTGACTCATTTTTTCTTGTATGTTTTTATTTCAGATTTTATCTGTGTCATATTCCATCTTTCATGCTCCTTTTTTCTCTTTTCTAATTTGCATTAATTTGTCTAGCAATATGACAACTGCCTTTTACAGCACTGGCATATGGGGGTTTTTGCTTTCTTAGAAAGCTGTATAATGAGCTTCTAAATTTCCATTTTTAAAGCCTGCAATATTTCTAACAGCACTAGCTATGACTCACCAGCAAAATGTCTTAGCATCTCTGGAACACTGACAAGAGATCCACTTCCAAAGACTGGGTTATGGTTTAGTTCCACAAAATTTGCAAACTTTTAAAGCTCTGAATGTGTTCAACATTTCATTCTTTGGGAGGAAAATGAACAGATTTAGACCATTCCTTGGACAAATTACAGTAATATATTGCTGTAAAGTGCAAAAGCATCACAGGCTTTTACAAGCACGTTTGGTCTTGTCAACATCATTAAAATAGTATCATCCAATTAGACTGTGAGCATACAGGGTCCAGTGACAAAAATGAAAACAAAGCCAATTAGGAGCCCTACTGCGCCAAAAGTCTAGCACCAAGTATAATTTACATCATCAGTGTTAGCCTGTGACCCAACATTCATGCTGGCCCATTGGCATGTATTATGTGAGCGAAGTGCTCCATCTGCTGCGTGCCCAGGCAGGCAAGCCAGGCACTTTGGGATAGGCGTTCACACACCCCTCAGGGCTCCAACACTCTTTATTAGCTGCATTTGCAAGCACAAAACCTGTGAGAGCTCAGAGTCACCTGGTGTTCAGCCAAAACCAAAACCAAAACCAAACAAAAACAAAACAAAACAAAGCAAAACAAAACAAACAAAAAGGGAGGCACAGATGATAGGGCTGCTGCTTGTCTTGTGTAGGCAGTTCCTACAACGCTCTGCAGTTAGTAAACAGGGCACTTTGGAGCATCATCTACCTGTGTGACAGAGATACTTACAATTGACACATGAAGTCAATGTGCAGTGATTTGAATATGCTTCATTATTTTCCCACTAGATGCCATTGCATCATCCAGTACACCAGGTGTGCAACAACCCTAACTTTGATGAGTACTTGAGCTCCACAGAAGTTCAGGAGGCTGCATCCCCAATTTTTTTTTTATTTACTTTTATAGTTCTTTGCATTTAGATCTAACATATATTTAAAGGTAGATTACTTGTGTTGGTTTATTCTGAGATTCTTTTCTACAGTAGCAATTTCTGAACTAGCAACTTCCTCCTTTGTCACAGCAGGTTCTGCTACATTTTCCCCTGTGGACTAGCCTTGGTGAACATGCAAACACACACATTTGGTCTAGATAGAAAAAGGACATTCTTTCATCTTTGCATTATAAACTGTTTTTCCCATTTGAAAAAAAACCCAAAATGCTGTCCTTCCAAATAAATATATAACTGCAGTACCAAACACTTAAGCAAATTGTTGTTTCCATTGAAGTTAAAACTGTTAAAATGACAGTATTTCATACTGGAAATAAAAGATGCTTTTTGAGTTCTGTGGTCACATTGAGGCTTGGGAAATATGACCTACTTAATAAGGCTAGAACAGGCAAACACCAGCTCGTTATTCCAGATTTCTAAGGTTTTTTGTTTGTTAAATACTAGGTGGTTCCTAAAACGTGCTGAGCAAGTAGTTGACACTGCTGAAAGCTCATTTTTCTAACTTATGAGAAAGAATTGTGACTTTGAAAATAATTGCATCTTTTTCATGAGTCTAGGTAAAATAGAGTTTATGTTTGGAAAGTCCTTGCTGTGGTTATGCTTACATTTGTTACCTAGTTTTAAACTAAAGGGGGAGAGACTTAGATTAGATGTTAGGAAGAAATTATTTACTCAGAGGGTGGTGAAGCTGGAACTGGAACAGGTTGCCCAAAGAGGCTGTGGATGCCCCATCCCTGGAAATGTTCAAGGACAGGTTGGATGGAACTGTGAGTAACTTGAACTAGTGGGGGAGGCATCCCTCATCTCGATGGGTGGGGGGAAAGGGCATGGGGTGGAAGGAGGGGGAGGGGCACGGGGATGTAGCAGGGAGGAGTGGGTGGAATAGATGAACTTTAAGGTCTCTTCTAACACAAGCCTTTCCACGATTCCATGATTCTGTGATTTCCCTTTGGGATTTTTGTTTCCCTTTGATTTTCCTTTCCACACGAAACAAATCTCTAATAAGTCTTCTGTCTTTTGAGAACTTAGAGGGATCAGAAATGCACAGGATGTCAGATAATATCCAAGCCAGAAGGCCTGCTTACAAGTCAGAGTTTGGTACAGCACTCCATCACTTGAAAAAAATGGATTGAGTAGAAACGACCTAGTGTCCTAAGGGTTCTTGCTGGGCCTGTCACAGTCTTGACATGAGAGGTTCAAGGCTACCTGTGTAACACAAACACTTCAACCTGAGTGCTGAGGATAGAGGGGCTAGCCAAGTTTTGGATGTGTCTTTGACTAGGAACATGGTTGCAGAGAGAAATGATGGGTACTGCCTTTAGAGACCCCTTAGGTGTCTGTGGTATCAAGTGTTCGACTCATGTTTGATACACAATAAATCAGATATAGGAAGAAGGAAATACAGAATGGCCTGGCTGGAAATCTAGGACTCTCACTCTTCTCCCACACCACAGATTGCACTTCACCCCCTCTTCCCCTCATCCAGACGTTACCAGCTTCCCACAGGCTTGAACTCCTCTCTCGTGTATCTGTACATCCCAAGAGCCTGCAAGCTGTCACTTCCAAATGGTTTAGCAGGATAACCAGCAGGCTTCTTCATCACCACCAGAGAGGTCATGTGGGTAGCCAGCTGGTCTGTCTTCCTAGTTAGGCTTCAGAAAAGGGGGGGAATTTCAGAAATGCTTAGCAACACAGGAAATATTTGTACATTACTTGTCCATCCTAAAAGTGATTTTCCCTCTACATCCTTTTAGATTCAGTAGCAAGATCAAAATGGCTGTATTGATTCTTGATATTGGCAAATAAATTGTCCTGGGGCTAAATAAGAACCAGAAGATACCACAATATAGTGAATTCATCACAGTGAAACTACTTGTTGGAAATTACTCAGAGCTTTTCTTGCAGAGCAGTAGCTCAAACCTGAAGGAAACATGGGCTACATCTTAGCAGAAATCCAGATTTTAATAATTTGACTAAAGGACTCCTGGATCACTGTGATCTACTCAATAAATCTGTAACAGCCCAGGACTACCAGACATGATGAGTTTGCTGTTTCTTGAATTCCTAAATTATTTAGAGGACAAGAACTGAAGTCTAGATCTCAGATCACAGCTGTTATTAATCTCATATTATTATAAACTACATGATTTTCTTGAGGGTCCTTCTCCTAAGTTAGCATGACCCAGACTTCTTGTCTCCCCATAAAGTTTTGGCTTGAATCAGATTCCTAGTTGGAGGAAAATATTTTTAAAAAAAACAAACACTACATATAAAATAGTGGTAACCAAGAGAAACTAAATAAATAGCAGGCAAGCTATCAGGCACTAAGGTGTCTCTATACTGTATACTGTTGTGCCTGTCCTGTAGAGAACACAGTTGCAAGATGACTGTTGTGGAGACATAAATTTTTCATGAAACAAACATTTGTAGGAAAAGTAATTGTCCACTAATTCATCGGGGGGGGGCGGGGACAAAATAAGGCAGAGAAGTATTTGGATATGCAAGCTTTCCTTCAGATTTGAACATCTTTTCTCTGTTTCAGTAGAATTTTGTCATATCCAGTAAGCATCCCTGGGGAGAGCCTGGGGTAAAAATCTGACACCCACAATCCCAATGCTGCATTGCCTGAAGTTAACTGGGTTTGATCACAACACTACTGAAGTCAAACCTCCACACAACACATGAATGGAACTAATTCTCACCTTGTGAGATGGTGGTACAGCTGTATCCTTCACTTTACAGTAGAGATTTCTGTCCTTTCTGGATCTTTACGCTTCAGATAAAATTTTCAGGTGGCCAAGGCTCATGCAACACCACATGCTTCACAGAGAGGGAAATCTGGACACTGAAAACCATGGATCCACAATGGAGGGAAGGTGTCCCACCACACATCTGACAAACTGTATTTTTAATATTGATTCACTTTATGCTGAAGAAATTCAGAAGACTTGCATAATCAGAGTGACTGGGAATGTGTATGCTGTAACTGAGACAGCACACAACTCGATGGAAGTTAGTATTATTGGTGCTATTTGTCTACTTTGGAAGGGGTGAAATGGAGAGAGAGTACAAGTGTGACACAAAAAAACTGCTTAACAGTCACAAGAAAGCTTCTGAAAAACAGTGACTCTGATTCAATTTAAGGTTAAAACACCTATGGTTATGTTTCCACATTTAGATATCCATGTGTGATTCAAGTGCCTAAATTCACAAGATGATCTGCAGATAAAAGATCTACAGCATTTAACAGTTATCAGGGAGAAATTTTGTTGACCAGCTACTAAGAATCTTATCCTGAGATTAGATCCTACATGATGAGTTCAGGAAAATATGGGGTTTGCTGATAGTGATAAAAAGCTGGTCCCTGCTTTTGTAATACCTCCAGGAACCAGGACCTCACAGCAGTACAAATGGAATAGCAATCACCATTCCTGAGAAAATACAAAGTGTGCTCTTTGTCTCTTCCTTACTGACAAAAGTGCTGTGACAGGAGCAGAAACAGTTATACAATCTTTGCCATAGGCATCTGAAAAATTGGCAATATTCCCAGAAAACACGCTCTGTACTCTGGGCAGAGGCAGCACTGCATGGCCATGTGTGCCATGGAGCAGAGGGTCCCAAGGGATGCTCTTGTGGCAAAAGGCTCTGCGCAGCCTGGAAGGCCAGCCCCTATCTGAAGTAACATAAGGCATTGAACCTGCTGCACATCCCACAGAAATCAATGATAATCCTTTCACTTTCGTGGGTTTGATATGCCATTGCTGTCATTGCCCTGTTCCTGCACACTTCATCCTGCCTTCTCCCTGCCTCAGCTGCATCCACCCACTGGTGCCTCCCAGGAAAAACAAGGTTGCATGAATTTGCAGGCTCAAGCTTTGTGCAAGGGACTTAGATATTCAATATGCAGCTTGTAGTCATTGCTCCCAGCTTCAATAGCCATCTGGAGAAAAGTTTTGAAGCTCACTGACATGCTGGAGAAGTGGACCTGATTGAGAAATGATGTTCAACAGCTGCCAGAGGGGAGGGGGATTGGAGCTGAAATTTTTTACCGATGGCTCTGGCACTGCCCCACAGTGCTACTAGCAAGTAAATATATGTCAGAACCTACTGATCGTGCCCAGTTTGCATTTCATAAATTAAAATGTATCAGCTGTTTCTTAACATTTTATTTTCGGTCTTCTTTTGGTCATAATTTGGCCTAAGGACTACATCTGTGATGAATTCCTTGTAACAGGACCTTGCCATTTGGACTACAGTTGTCATCAAAATATTCTAACGTACTTACACAGGCTGAGAGAAATATATTTTTTAAAATATTCTATCACTCAAAAAATTAGTTTAAAAAGTCAGTATTCCTTATTGAGTTGAAAAATAGTCTGCACTGAAATTCAATTTCTGCCTTGTTCTGATTGGAAATGTCTCTGTGTCTGAGTGTATATATATAAACATAAGCACAGCCACACAATAGCAGGGATACGTATAGACAGTAAATAAAGCCATGTAATGTAGTTTTCCAAAACGCAATTTCTCCTCAATTTCAATATTATATAGCAGCTTGAAGACAACCCCAAGTGTTTGTTTTGAAGCATTGTTTTCTCAAATCTGATTCTTATTTATATTTTGAGATCAAGGCTTGCTTTTATCAAGCTGTATGCTCGGTGCTACAAAAGGTGGCAATTCAGGTGCAAGGTTCTGGAGAAAGATTTTCATTCCACATTGAAAGATCCCACCTCCCCTCTGAACACCCCTGTGCCTTTCCCAGCCCCACACCAGGCCATGTGTATATCAGTCTGCCCAGGCTGCTGAGAATGGTGGCCCACCCAGGCCAGCACCTTAGGAAGAGCTCCACTTCCAGGAGCTGCAGCTGAGGTCTGCTTCAGATGAGGAGTTGCAGGATGGACAGGGAAGCTGTGTGAACTGGAGGTGGCTCATCACTACTGAGCATCTAAAGGATTTCAGAAGGGCAGTCCTTGTGGAAAATGAATAACCAAGGTTGTCAGGAGATCAAAGGAGAGCATTAAAGCCAAACAAGGGTGGTTGTGACACTATTGTCTAACAGACCAAAGGCCAAAGCCACCCATTGTGCTGTCCCCATTGGCTGTGATCACACTGACACAAACTTGCAAGCTGTGGTCCATGTGGAATGCAGGGGTGAGGCCATTGCTTTGCCTCTGTATAGCTGGGCAAGTACACTGTTGTCCAGCTTTCTTATGATTCCCTCCCACCTCAACAGAGGTTTTTCCTGAGTATTTGTGCCACAAGAGATCAAAAAATCCCATGAGCTTTATCAGTCTCCTTCTTCCTACCCCTATGTCTGTCCCCCCTGGCGAAAGGCAGGGCATGAGAGGCTGTGTGGGAGTTTGGCTGCCATCCAGGGCGAAACCCCCACACACCAGAGTGGAGGTTCCAGAAGTTTGATTGACTGCTCCCTAGACAACAATAGGATTTCAGGTGTCACCACTCCTGCTCTAAGCATAAACAAGCAAGTCAGCCAGCAAATATTAGCTTTTGCTTTTCTAAGTGCCTCTCCAGTGCAGAGTCACTTCTCTCCTGTTTATCTGCGGAGACCTATAATGAAGTGTCACGGCAAATATAGGAAGACACGGGATAGACTTGAGCTGCAGGCTGTGAGACCTGCCTGCAGAAGCACATGGCAGCACAAAAGCTTGTCTCTGCCTGACCTTGGGGGGAGGAAATGCCACAAGGCAGAGCCCTAGGGAGAGGAGCCTGCTGGAAGCTGACAGAGGGATGAACAGCTCGTGATCAGCCCATAGAAGGACATTCAGAAAGTGCATTGCTGATGTGGCAATGTGTGGTAGGTCGCTTAGTGAAAATTACCATATAAGGAAATACTATGTCTTAAAGAAGTGTGTAAAAGCAACTGGTTCCCTTTGAATAAATGATCCAGATCCAGATTCCCCACATAGTGAAGTCCATGTCTCATTGCCGACAGGCGAACACAGCATGATGTGGAGAAGGGCTGAGAACCAGTATCTGCCCAAGGCCTGTTCTTCAGCTGCTTACCACAATACCTACGCAGCATAAGGAGTATGAGTTCAGCCTGGCAGGAAATGAAAAGGAGGCAGGAACTGCACTTATTTGATTTTCATCAGATAATAGATGTCCCTACCAGTGAGAGCAGTGCAATGGGACAACATCCTCCCACTGCTCCAGGGGTATGTTTACACTGCCAGGTAGGTCTGTGATGTCTTTGCTAGCTCTTCACAGATTAGTTCAGGTACTAGTTCAGAGCTCTTGAGCTGTGACTACAAGGCAGGATAGATCAGCCCCATGGAGCTCTTTGGTGTGCCTAGGCTTACTTGCAGATTACAACATCTTTGCCCGTCTTTATCGCATAATTTTTTAAAGGTTTCATGCTATCAGTGCTTTTCACAGGAAAGTCAGGCCCCACAAAAGCACTAGTGAGAAGGAAAAGACAAGAAGATCTAGGCCCCAGGGTACTTTCTAGTATGTGATACCAGAAATACTTTTCTGAGTAAACATATTTCCATTTCAAAACTCCACGGCAGAAGAGACCTGTTTGTCTCTTCCAGTCCCCATTGACTCTACTAACCATTCCACAGCATTTTTCATACTTTGACAGCTCTGACATCTTTGCTGCTGTCATATGCTGGTATGCACAGTATTCCATAGGTAATAATCTCCCCTGATCCGAGGAATCGTGTCATTGCCAGGGACAGGGAGTATTTTCCAACAAGGGGTTCCATCCAGTCAGGGTAGCACGGCCGTGGTTCTGAGCCAGAGGAGAGTGGTGGGTGTAGCACGGCAGAGGGAGGTGCAGGGTATTGCCTATTGTCCGGGATTTCCGGGGTGAGCAGTAATGTTCCTTTCCTTGTACACTCTGCCGTTAGTATTGTTGCTGTTACTGCTCCTTTTCGTATCTCATTGCTGCTTCCAGTAAATTGTTCTTATCTCAACCCATGATCGTCACCTGTTTTGTCTCCAATTCTGCTCTCCATCTCACTGCAGGGGAGGGAGAGAGGAAAGCAGTGGGAGCAAGAGAGCAGCATGTGGTTTGGAGAGTTTCAGTGGGGGCAATAAATTGGGAAGCACCATTGTCAAACCACAACACCTTTCTAAATGAGAAAGAAATAGATACAGAAAGAAATGACAGCCACCTCAGGAACACTCATCTGAGACATGGAAAGCCCAATTACACAGTTTTCCTCTTTTGCCATCTTCAGCTCCTCAGCTGTGTCAGTACCTTCCCTTGGTTTACACTGAGGCTCAAACATGCGCAATCCTTTCCTGTCTTGACTGAAACATTTTACTGCCTTTAAGCAGTCACTGCTCATGATATTCAAACAATTGACTTTTCTTGGTTTCTCACCAGCCCAGTGAATATTTATCATTTTGATACAAGCTATTTTTCTTAAAGCTCCCAGAGGAGGAATTAGGTAGGTACAACTTCAGGGCTTCCATTTAGGTGTATCAGGCTCAAGTCTGAGTCACTTGGGAGTCAGACACTCCAGGCATCCTGGTGCTGTTCTATCAGGTATCTATCCTAGCACTGAAACCACTTCACAGTGCATATCACCACAACTTCGGGATTCCTGTACAAATTTGGGTTTTTAAAAAATAAAATCCTGATCAAGTGCTTCTCCTGTGCACTTCCACCTTTCTGGCCTTTAATAACTTTGGGGAGCTGGGAATTGATTTGGAAAACCAGACAGCAGATAAAATTGCTTAGTTGGATGAATGCTCAACTTTGGCTTCTATTTTTTTGATCAAGCTCTCATTTATCCTCATAGTCTCTGAAGTTATTGAGTCTTTGAACCTGACTGCTATTCCACATAAGCAGTGTTTTATGTATAATCAACTTCTTTATTGTATAACAACCAGTAACATCTGAAAGCTTTAAACATATTCTAACATTTTAATGACAGCAAGGAAAGATTTATAGGCAGGGTAAATATCTTTTATTGGCCCGATGATGTAGTTGGAAAAATGCAGACTTGCTTTTGGGCACCCAAACCTTTTTCTGAATTTGAAACAGAAGCTTTCACAAAATTGTGGCTTGATGTTTGCTGTTTCTTTTGGTTCTGAAGCAGATCATGGGTGTCTGAAGTCTTGACTGGTTTCCCAGCAGTGCAAGTAGACAAAGTATTAAGTCCCTGCAAACCTTAATTTGGTTATACTCTTAGATCATCATGGTTACATTACACAACTATTTTAGAATATTATCAAATTCATTGTAAACTGAAAGGGCCATATACTTGATGATCTTGCCTTTGAATTGTCATATTATGTTGCCTTGTTTTCGAGTAATACCTTACCTCAGAAGTCTTTCTAACCAGCCTTTGTAGGTACATGATATTTGATTTATGGCCTAAGTTGTATTTCTTTTTTTAAACCCATAAAAAATGTTTACATGCTTTTAGGTCGCCTCCATGAAATTTTCTCCTTAAAGAGAAGGAAAACGCACCATCTGTGGCATAATTTGTAGCTGCTTATTTGAGGCAGACTGTTCAGAAGGAAGTAAATCTTTCCACATTTTAGAAAGCTTGTGAGGGAAGGAATTTATCCACATTTAGCAGACACTGGGGTAAGTACATTCTTCTGGAAGCCGCAGGTTTGGGGGGCAATAAATCCTTCCATTGCTATTAGACAGGAGGCAATAAATCCTTTGATCTCTATCACACTCAATGATTTTACTCCACTCAGAATGTACATTTCATTGAGGTACTGTCTTCATTTTCCCATTTTGCTGGGATTAATTTATCCTCCCTTTTTAGGTTACTACCCCTTTTTTTAATTAATTGGTTGTACTTCTCAGCTGTTCACTATAAGGGCACGGCATTCCGTTACATTATCTGTTAAGAGAGAAAATACTATTTTTTTCTACTTTCCTTTCATCATCTGGGTAAGAGACTCTGAAGTTGTACCAGTGTATTCCCTCTCTTAAGAGTACCAAAGTATTTTCTCTTTTAAATAAGCAGGCATCCTTAAGCTTTTTGAAAGAAGTTTTTTCTTGAAGAGCTTTTTTACACTTTTCGCCAATTTCACATCGAACATTTTCTCTTATCTAGCTACAAGCATCAGTAGGCTTAGTGTTGGCCTGAGAAACACTAGAAATCTAATACTTTAGGCTGAAAATCTGGGGGAACAGGTTTTCCATATTAATTCAGCACTATTTTTATCTGCAGCTTGGATTATGGTGCCAGTAAATAAATGTAATTGACGAATTTTAGCAGCACAGTATGCCTCAAATGCTCAGAAGTTACCTTATTTTTCTCATTTTTCCCCTGCCTTTGGTATTTATATTAAAAATGAAAGCATTTTCCAAAATCCATTTAAAACAAAAGCATCCCACTCCAAAATAACCTTTAAAACTCCATCCATTGAGAGGCCAGATGGGGAAGAGAATTTTAAAATGAAATCTGCATCTTCTAGCATACAAGTCGAGAAGGTGTCCGGAGGTTTTGAGCCTTTCGAAGTTTATTTCTGTCAAACAGTGACACCCGGTGGTCAGTCAGACTAAGGCACGAAGCCTTACAGCCCCTGCCCCAGTGCCTGCCTCTGCCCTTGAGACGGGGCAGAAAGGAGGAGGGTTTCTGGCAGCCAGGTGCCTAATTAGCAGTGACGGGGACTGAGTAGCAAATGAAACAAGCACACGGTCGGATACATAAAGAGTAAATACACTGAAAGATCCATCTTGCATCTTTTTTATTCTGGTGTTTAATAGCATCATATTAGACTGGAGATGCTTATCTGTTCCCCTAAGGATAGGAAATAATTTAAATTTTGCTTATAAATATGTCAAGTATTCCCTTCTGTCACTGCATTCTTGTACAGCTGGTAAGCTGGGGACAGTTTCCAAAAACTGCACTACAGGGTGAAACAGTGTTGTCAGACTTTATAAACCATCTGGAACAGCAAGCTGCTTTTCATGCCCTGAAATTCCCAAGCCCTGCTTTTTTACACCATATGTAAAATTGATATCTTCCTATAAAAGTATAAGACTTAACCTATGAAATTATAATAAGAAGTTCCAGACTTTTAATTAAGATTCTGATCTTATTACTGAGGTGGAAGGCGTGTTTCACACATGAATTACAGGACCAAATGTCTTGCAGCAGCCGCAGCAATAGCTCAGCAGTGCCAGTCTCCAGCTCCCCAAGGCTCTTCTCTGCCCATCAGTGCCCTGACACATGGCACTAGCAAATAAGAGTTCTACAAATTAAACTTAGGGTCCAGTTTACCATCTTGTCTAGAAAAAAATTTGAGAATGAGACCGGAGACCTTTCATGACCTTTGCCAGAGAATTTTCTCTAAACAGCGTGGAGTGGGTAAGACTCTTTCATCCAATACATCCATCACTCCTTTTTAAAGGGTGATCCAAATAAGGAGTTAGGTTGTTGATGAAAAAAGTGCCTTTCAAGTACAGCCAAAGGGGGCTAGTGAGAGGTGGGAGCAGGACTGGTGGGATTTTGCATGAGCTCTGCTCACACAGCCAGTGGATTGTTCACTGAAAGATAGAAAGAGACTCTTCCCTGGTTCATTCATTCTTCTATGAAGCTCTTTTTTTATTCTATGTGCTAAAAAAAAACATTGGGAAGATCCTGTTTTCTGGTTTCATCAATGAGGAGAGCTAACATTCTGTTAACTCTGCTTTACCCTATAAACTCTGCCCTTTCCTTCTTTTATATCCCTAAATGAATGGCAAGACCAAGTCTGGTTATAAATCTTCTTTGCTATTGTGAAAGATCTACCCTTTTCTCTTATTGATTCTTTTCTGATTATCTCAATCAAAGTTGTGAAATGGAATTAAAGATGAGAGGCTAGCTGAAATATATATACATATATATCTGTGTGTGGGTGTGTATATCTAACAGGAAATTTCTGATTTTCCTCGTAGTTAAGATTCTGAAACATACTGTTATATTCAAAAGAAGCTCAAACATGCTGTTATGATAAATGCATAGTAAGACACTCAGCTAGCCATAAACACTTCATAATGATGCCATGTTACTGTAACGAAGATATGCTTATAGTGTCTGAATGGATTTTACTGATTTAGACAACTTGCATGCAAGGCAAAATCAATATTAAGAGTGTTTTCATTAGACTTTAGGAAAGGAGGAGAGACACTTGACATTAGTACTGTTTGTAAATATTTTCTTTAAGTCTTTCTGACCTGCATACGTTAAAATCATGTTATAGCAATCACAAAAGCCAGATACTCAAAACCGACTATCAGTCCACACTTGAACTTACTTCCTGAGGAAATAATTTGCTGCATGACATCACCAGGGCAAATGAGGTAGCTTCTAAAATGACTTTCAAATGAAATGCAGGAGTTGGTTGGACCGTTACTCTGAGGTCCAAATTTCCGTCCAAATTTCCGTCCAAAATAAAACATCAAGTCAATAAAAGGCTGGTTACAGCTGCAGCCAGAAGAAAATGAATGCTGATGTGTATTACTTTGGCTGTGCTAAATCACTGTGGTCTTGATTTTATGATAGTAACACTTCTGCATGGACATGCATTGCTTTCAGAGAAAACTAGAATAAATATCTGTCATATTCACTCTTGGTTTACTCTTTGTTCTGTTCTTTGCTACTCTTCAGTATCCTTTTGCACCTTGTTTCTCCCCTTTTTTTTCTGCTACCAGATTCCAAATCTGTCCCTTTAGTCTCTATACTGTAAATCTGTCTTCCCTCAGTTTCTGTCCCTCCTTCTTCTATCCTCCCTTCAGTCCTTCCCCCTTGTATATCTTGTTACACCTCTCTTCCCAGCACTAATTAATGCTTCATCCTTCTTTCATTTTTTTTCTAAATCCTATCAGGCTACTAGCTATTCAGTTATTTTGAATGTCCATTATAGCCTGAGAGTTTCTAAACATGAGTTAGTAGCTTTTTTAATGCCCTTAGTATAGAATTTTTGTCTTCACTTCTTTCCCAGCAGCTGAAGAAGGAAAGGCTCTTGCACTTAGACTGAGCATCTTTTCAGTCAGGTCTGAAAGAAGAGCATAAAAAAGATGGAAACATTTGCAGCTACTAGAAATTTTTGGAGTCCTTGTATATGAGTGTGCTTGCAAATATGGCTGTTCCAACCAAGTTCATTTTTATTTTTCTTCATTAATTTTCTACCCTTTGTCTTCATTTCTATTGTCATTTGGTGTTAACTAGTTAGCTGAAATGTTCTGTGTAATTGGACCAAGCAACCACGTTGATAATAAGACAGAGCCTAAAGGTCCCAAATTCTGTAGCCTCAAAATACTTGTAAATTTTCCTTGTCTACAAATGCTGCCCCTGGCAGATAAAATTCATTTTGTGCTCCATTAGGCTCTGCTGTCTTCAGTTTTCTCGATCGTGCCTGCCCCTATCTTTCCTTAGCTGCCTTCTACAGGAGCTTCTGTAGCACTTAGCATCAAAAATGCAGTTCTTCAGAAAAACCTGTCAACGCAAGAATTTAAATCTGAAAAAATTACACAGTAGTACCAGCTTGAGGCAATGTACCCTGTACATAAAGAGACCTTTTTATCTTTGGATGTTGGTCCTTGTGACCAATTACCAAACCCATCTTTCCAACTTATTTTTATCATGACATAATAACATAGTGGCTGTCACAAAGACCTGTAACATTCCCAGCACTAATTCTGCTGATGCACAATTTTGCTTTAACATGCAACTCAAAAATTCCTAAAAGATGCCAAAAAAATAACACATCTTTTGCTGTAATTCCAAAGGAACATGCCTCCCTTGGATTTTTTTTTTTTTTAACAAAAAAAAAAATTAAATAAAATGAAATATTTGTAAAGAGAGGCTAGGAATTTCATGTGCATGTTTCACTGTCTTAAAATGTCAAATAATTTAAATTGCATCATTGTGCAAACCAAGTGCTCTACTGAGCTGACTGAATGTTTATTTTTGTTCATGGTGGTGCAGCCATCTTACTTCTGTGATGATTTCAAGCAAGGGGTTAGAGTAAGAGTGGCTCTAGGGGTAATGTGAGAATGCCAGTGTTTAATAACCTTGTCCCAATTCCAGGACAGGAGAAAAGGGAAAGCCAGAAAAACCTTTTGGATTGGGCAAAGGGATCTAGATAAATAAATATACATGTCTTAAAAAGACACTACTTGGTGTAGAAAGGCAGCAAAGAAAATGGATCATGAATGTTTATTCACTGTTTATAATACTGAAAATTTGCTGAGTACTTATGCATTAATTCTTTTCAGAATTAGGAACTGCTAAACTGAATTCGCAAGTAACACATTTTTTTAAATAAGAACTTTTAATCTGCAGTTTGGCCATAGATCTCATTACCAAATAAAGATTATTTTTATGCTAGAAGTATAAATGGACATTAAGAGCAAAGAGACAAAGACATGGAAGTAAAGCCCACCTGGGGTGCAGCATTTCATTCAAAACATTGGCATCTTGGAATGAGCCTAAAGGGACGTGTCTCTTTCTGTTTAACCTGTTCTTGCAGGTTTTTTCCTAAGGTTCTGCTCTTGGCTAGAGACAGGATGCTAGGTCTCAGTACTTGCTAGATGCAATCTGTCCTTCCCACTTCCAGCCATCACTCTGACTTCAGTACAGCTGTTCTTGCATCAGTATTTTATCAGTATAGGTCTTGTTTTTGTCATTAAGCATTCGAAATGTGTTGCTTTTTAAAAACACAGTATTTTAAACACATTTAGAAAATATAGGCGAGAACACTATGCATGGCTGTTGAACAAGGTCAATTTCATATCAGCTTCAAGGAGTTTCCCAAATCCAGACAAGAAGTGCCTGAGCAGGATACCTTTCTTATACTTTATACAACTTAAACCAGAGGGATGTTATATCGGCAGATTGAGACTTAGAAACCATGATGTCCCTAGGCCAGCCAGAACTGCAGACCTGCCCCATCAATTGGGCAGTGAATTCAGATCAATGGTTTAAGTGAAATATTCAGCTCCTTCCACACGAGTCAACTTCTCTGTCTCCAAAGGAATTCTATGGATGCGCTGATGGACACAGCGAAAGTGGCAGGTGGCTTGTATTCCTGGGTCATGTGAAAGACCCAGTTCATTCTGAGGAGGCACCTCGTCCTGCTAAAGAACTGGAGAGGGTCTTCAGACTTTATAGTGGGTGGTACAAGATTTCCGAAAATTCAGCTCTTGAGAGCTGCAGTTTAAGCGGAGTTTCCTTATTATGGCAGACATGACCCAGGATGCTACAGGGCCCACTGCTCCCTAAATGGAGTGAAGAGTTCTCTCACAGCTCAGAAAGCTGTATCAGTTTTCACAGCCACAGGGCATTACAATCAGAAAACACACAGTACACCAAAGAGCAAAGATTTCAGTGAATAGGCATAATGGCTCTGTTTGCTCCTGCTTTGCTGTTCTGCACACCCTGCAGGAGAAATATCTGCAGAAAAAAATGAAAAATACATATGCTGTAGCTTGTTTCCACATGAGGAATTATCTCCATTCTCTTAAATTGAAGACTGTGTGTAAGTAGTGTCTTGGACTAGCACATAATCTGATGAACACACACTGATCCACTCTGAGGAGATACAGAGATGGTTTAGTGAAGATCTGTGAGTGTCTCTGGGGTCAGCTAACAATATCTCACTTTTTCTCTTTGAAGGCAGAGCTGAGAACAGCTGGGGATGGTCTATGATCTTCTGGCACAGACTTGTTGCTGGGATAAAGACTGGAAATAGCATAAAATATAGATCTCAGGTGTCATAATATATCCATATAATGTGTCATTCGAAAGGAGAGAAACATAGGTAGAAACAATTTGGTCAATTTTCTGCTCTTGTAGTTTGCTGCTACTTGATGATCATCTTTAAAGCAAAAATTGTGTAACAAAAATCGTTTCAAAATCAAGCGGGGTTTTCTATGATAGGCTACGCCCACTACTTTGTCGCATCAACTCCTACATTTGAAGAATTCTCTTGAATAAATTTCAAGAACATTTTCTCTATTCCATTCTCTCTTGGTTTCTCCATTTAGGTGACTGCAATAATAGTTCTCTCAGAGGTTAAGGGAAATTGTTGGCAGGGAGAAAAATTGTGATGTGATTTCACTTCAACACATGGACTCAAAGAAGGTTTTGACAGCTACTGGTTCCAATTTAACTTCCAGCCATCCCATTCCCCAGATGAAAGCTTTAAGGTATACATAACTCCTTTTATACAGCATCTCTTTCAAAATTTCTTCCTTCCATAACCAAAACAACTACTTTAGCCCGATGTTCTCATTTTCTACCTTTATAAAGTACAATTCTTGTCAACTTTCATTATAAATGAGTAACAAAAAAAAAGAAACAAATCATAAAGGATATGTACCAAAGGAAAAATAAATCAAAGCATTCCATCTGAGGCAAAATTACTATATGTAGAAACAATTACACTTCTGAAGAACAATACATAAGGCATCGCTTCATAAAAATTAAAGTGATAGAAAATCCACTTCTTTCTTAGTAGTTTGTTTCAGTGCTATTCACTCTCACTGCTTGCATTCTTCTATGTTCCCAAATTACATTTTCCTGGTTTCAGCTTTCAGTCATTAATTCTTATGACCCTTTTTCTCTTCTGGATTGAAAAGATCTTTACTAAAATCTTCATTAGTCCTTCTCTCTGAGGAAAAACTTGGTCTTCTTATTGATCAAGCAAATAATTTGACCTTCTTGGCCATAAGAAATAATCTTCAAGTCTTGAATTATTTTTTCTCCTTTTTTTTTTATGTTCTACATAGTTTTTCTTTCTTGTGTAATGTCCAGTAGTGAGGTAAACTGAATCCCCAATTCTTATTGCCATTGCCTTACTTGTACAGCTATAGATGTTTTTTCCCTGCTGAGTTGGGCCACACTGGGACAAAATGTAGACCTAAACACATAACATGCACTGCAGTAAGAATAACAATAAATAACATGGTGAGTAAATAAATCTATACCTATCCACAAGGTCCACCTCCAGTGAGCTGTGAGAGCAAATACTTCATGAAAATATTTCCCTTGTCCTTTCTGTTCCTTTTGACAAGGTCAGCATTTTCTGATTATTGTATATTTGTAAAATTCAGATTATCCCTCTCTATGTACTCAGTTGGGGTTATAGTAGAGTATGAACTACAATTTATTTTGCTATAAATTTTATGCATTTATAAGATGACTGTCAGAGTATGTCAGCCTTCTGCTCACTTTTTAGAACGCAAGGAGGTTGTCACTGGTAGAGAGGATTCCTGGACTCTGTCTCTGGTAGAGAGGATTCCTGAACTCTGTCTCTGGTAGAGAGGGTTCTCAGTTTTGCACTGAACCTGGCAGACAGCAACACTGCACTGTCATCAACATGTCCTTACTAAGCAAGGTACTCCGAAACCAAAAGGCAGAGGAGAGAGGTGCTGGTGAATACAGAGCATGAGAACAGTAAGACAGAATATCTGTCTACTGCAGCTTTTTAAAAAGACCTTTACTCATGAAAATGCAGAAATAAACCTGAAGAGATAAACCAAGAGAGGTTTGGGGTTATGTCACAGGATTATGTAGGAAATTTTTTCTCATACATTTTGTTATAGAAGAATATCATGCAAGAGTTAGTAGTGATCTCAAGGTGCCAGGTCAAAAACAAAACAAAAAAATAAAAGAGTAAAATTAAAACAAATTGACTGGAAGATGAGAAAAGCTTTATTCTATCTATAGGTGTTCCTTAAAAGTATTCCAGGTCCTAATTAACAGTGACATCTTTACAATCCCAGCACGTCGTGTCTCTGCGGAGGCTGAGCCTCTGCCGCTCCGCAGCCCAGCAGCAGATGGAGCTCTCGGCTTGCGTTTGAGCTGCCTTTTCCAAGCTTGGTTTCACCTCTCTGTACTTTTTTTGGCACATTTCCGTTTGCCAATTAGGTACATATATTGCAGTATTAGTCCATTGAAATTTAGAAACAAGTTGAAATCGGAAAAAGAAATTTGAATGGTGTTTTTCACACTAAAAACTGTATTTTCTTTTGGGCTTTCATGCCATATATGTCTTTTAAAAAGCCACTGCTACTCCTGTCCAACAACCATAAAAATAGTTTTTTCTACAGCTGGATCAGGTCCTAAATGAGATCACACCTGAAAAAATTTTAGTAACTGCACTTCTAATAAAATTCACTTTTTTATTAGAAGTTAATTAGTCATTAATTAGTAAAAAATAACTATATTTTTGGTGTTATATAATACTAGCTATATTATGTAATTGGTTTCATAGCAGATTTCATCCAAGGTTTAACCTGGGTTATTTGCATTTAAAAACACTGGTTTAGATGCTTTTTTAGTGCAGAGGATTTTAATTGCCATTATTATTTGGACAAAATAGTTTCCATGTTGCTTTAAAGTTAAAGAAGTCAGACACATGTTCGGTTCAAGACAGCTGATAGAACAGGTGGCAGCATCCTTTTATATGTCATCTTAGCCAGCAGGAACCCTGAATTTCAGGTCCACCAAAGTCTTATCTCTTGATTGTTTGCATCAATTGATTTAATTCCTAGTAAAATGCCATGTTCCCCAGCTCCAGGGATGTAGTCTGGCACTGAACGTTTGGAATGATGAAAGTGGGAGTTGGTGTTTGCAGGTAGGAAGAGCACAGAAAAGAAACCCAAGAGTTATGGGAAAGGTAAGGAATAAGTACAAAGCAGTTTGACTGTGATGTCCTTACTAAGGGTGCTTTCCAGAAATGACTGAGAGGAATGGCATCAGGTTTCTGCTTACAGTGCTATTTAGTTTACCTGTTTAATTTTAATCAGAGATACATAAGCCATATTCAGGACAAGGATTAGAGCCCAAGACTTTCATATTTACAAGGGGAACTAAGGGGTTTGCTCCTAATGTGCAGGGAGCCTTTTGCAAGCTACTATCTCATATCACTGGACTGGTTTCTGCAATAAAAAGAGCGTATTGATGCCTCTTTCTCTGGGAGTCATGTGACTTTACCAAATTTTTAGAAGTACTTTAGCAGACCTCATGTTAAAGCACCCTTGCAAAGCACACTTGTTCTGTTATAAACATGTTCTATTATGTAAAGACAGATTGTGGTCTCTGAGGTAAACAAAATTGCTTCCTTTCCATTAAATTAATAATTCCAAAGGCACAGTGGTGAAAGTCATAGACATACCATGTAGAATTCCTGCGACATTTGCAATTTTACATCTTGGATCTGGTAGCATAGTGTAAAATGAAGTCACTCTGTGCCAGGAGAGCAAGCTCAGTGCTTCTGGAATCTCCTTTTTCCTTTAGCAGCAAATAGACTGTGGTCAATCTGTCTTAATCTCTCAGGAGCAAAACTGCTGGGAGCAGTATCCACTGCTTCTGGGATCAGGTAGCAGACAGAAGTCATATAGCCAGCTTGGTCATATATATATTTCACAGAATATACTGGAGAGGTCCCTTAGCTTAACCATTTTGATTTAAGTTTGTAAAGAAACTCCAAACTCTCTTTTGACCTCCCAGGCAATTATCTGGTTTAAAGAATTTCCAAAGAGTAGAACCTGGCAGAGAAGGAAAATCCAGCTGCCAGGAGCAGGCTGCCAAATGTTGCCAAGCTCTGTTGTGGGTAAAAGGTACAAAGAGAGCATGACTGGTAGGGAAATTGTGCTTTTCAGCCTAGAGAGACAGTTATATGAATGCTGAAGCCAAACATAAAATTGAAACAGATAATTCAGCTCAGAAAAGCCTACTTAAGTACTATTACACTAGAACCCCTGAAAGGAGAGTCAATTTTGAAAGTACCTGCTGTGTGGGGTTTTGAGCCAGCACAGGGAAATTGACGCAGCAAATGGGCATGAAACAGGATTATGTGTTTTCTCTTCACCACCACCATGCTTGTGCTCTCCAGCTCAGTCTGTTTCTCTCTGTAGAATATTTGTTTCTGAACAACAGTTTTCCTCCATGAAAAGAAGCATACACAATAACCAATAGCTGAACGTCACATTAAAATAATTCAACATAAAGTTTTCCATTTTTCCTAGTTTCAGAAGCATTGAGAAGCATTGAGTTATAGCTGTATTTGTGATTTAGGATTCACATCTGAAACCTTTGAGCAGAAACATGCAATATTAAATCCTACAATCCTAAATTGTTCAGGATATATTAAATATATTACAACAGTGAGCAGGTATAACAACATTATAACTGTTTTCAGAAGAAAAGTCAGTCCCAAGACAACAGGGATGACTCAATGTAAGAATTACTGAAAAATTATTTGAATGCACTTATTCTGCAAATTCTTTTTCCTAGTCTGAGAACCTGTGGTTAAAAACTACCAGCAGTTTTCACACAATGTTCTGTACAGTTTCATGAACACTGCTCCATTTACGCAGAAGACTCTTTAAAAGCAAACCTAAACCTTTTCTGTAAATATATATAGATTATGTGTTACCAAGATTGACTTTTACATTTGTTGCCTGGTGATCCAACCAAGCTGTTTCTGTACCTGCAGTAGGGTGATGCATCTATTTTTAAAACCTCTGTGTAGATATAGACACAGGTTAGATATTTCAGGGAAGAACTTGAGTCCTTAAGTAAGGGGCAGCAAAAGGATGCTGTTCAAGACAGAGCAGCAAGTCTAACTCCAGGAGCCTTGCTCCTCTGCATTGCCCCCTTATGAGCATTTGGGCTGACTTCTCTTATGCCAGGGGCCAAGCAGGTTCTCAGCTAATCCTAGGACAGGATTTTACAGCAGTCTGTACAGTAGCCTCTGACTTCCCACAAACATAGGTGAAGTCTTTTGACATCATCAAAATCCTTATGTTAACATGAGGGTGAGTAATACAGTTAAACAGTATAATTGCTCTTGAGACAGCCTTCTCAATTAACTCTGTGCTGTCCTGAGTTTTTGACTTTAATGTGCAGCACATCTGCAGGTCTTCAGAAACATCAAAGCATCAGTAAAAACAAAAAAACCCACTTAAATTAACATCCATAAGTAATACGACATCTCATGAGTGTGAGTGTTCGAAAACTGAGAGTGGCATCCACAGGGAAGTCCAATTTTTAAAAAATATTTCCATGCTTCTTCACACAGGGTCTTTTTAGCTTGTCGTGGAAATGCATGCTGTAGTACACTTTAGTCCCCACTCATAGCTGGCATGGCTTTCATCTTCCTGCTTGATGAACAGTGGCTTTTTTCTCTGCCTTGCTTGTGGCAGAAAAATGTTTCCTGAATTTTTATTGCCTTACCTGCTCAAAAGTGGTTGCTCCCATTTGCAAAAAGATTTACCAGCACTTTAGGAAACTGGCCAGTAAGCTTGTAGGTAGCTCTTCTTGTGAGAAGTAATCGGAACTCAATTGCATAATCAGTCAGCATCACTGTTCTTCTTGACAAAAGGGAAGAGGAGGAAAGAGCAAGCCCATGGAAGTACAAACATGCTGTCAACATTTACCTCTGTGTTCATTCAACTTGTTTCCTCAATTAGAGGCAAAGCTCTGGTGAATCTGCCTGTACTGAGGGCTCACCCAAGCAGTGAGACAATGAGAAACTGATCCCTGTGCTTGGAATAATGGTTTCTGAATACATCCCCAAGGTTTCCCCACGTTCTGACATCACCAAGGAACCTTTTCCCCAGCACTCAATCACGGAGTAGGGCTCTGTCTTCCTACACCTATGTCCCCTCCTTATAAGCATAGTGGCTGTTATGAGCACTAGACTTTAGGTCTAGAGCTAAAATGTTTTACTCCAAGAGGTGACATTCACCTTTAAGCCATTTAACACCGCACAGTCCATAATTATGAGAAGAACCTTGGACTGGCCTAGAAAACACTCATGAAGGGAAAAAGAATATGGCCTTTTTCAGAGTCAGAAGACACAGGCTTAGAAAGTGATTAACTAGAGTCACAAAACCATACATCACAAAGAAACATCATGTTTTCTAATGTATGGCCTCTTCCAAGTCCTGGGGACTCCTGCAAGCTGTGAATATCCCTGAAATGTCAAGTGTGATTCCTACCTCACCACAAATGCCTCCTCCAAGTGACTAGTTGCCTTTCCTGAAATAGTGCAAGTAGGGGAATGACTTGGACAGGACTGTAACTTTTCCTCCTCTCTTTAGGAAAGAGGTTGATGTTATACAGACCAGAGTCTAAGTTTATCCTTTTATCCTATACTTGACTTTTTTTTTTTCTCCTTGGCCCTGAGGAATACTGCGCCTTTCAAACTCGGCTGTTTAATTGGCTTTTCTTCTGTTTTAAGCCAAAGGAAATAAGCTTGCATGGAATGCCTGTCAGTAAAAACCAGTGCGCACTGAGAATCTTCCTCCTGCTCTTGGAAGAGCTCTACTTGATGTCAACGGCATTTGTCTGTGAGGTGAAGATCCCTGTTCAGAGCCCATCCTATTATCTTGTAGCATGGTGGGGGAGAAGCTGTATCCCTCCACAGCTTCCTATCATCACTGCAGTTGTAACAGCTTCTGCAGCCTCTTAGTACCCACTTACAGTTTTTGTGAATGACAACTGGATATGAAAACGTTATGTTCATCATCATTTTTTACATATATTGATCACACCAACCCTAACAGCTTGCTGAAAACCACCCACAATTGTCAGTGAGTATTTCTAATCAAAATCATCAGGAAAAAGTTCACCATTAGAAATTATTTACAAGCTACTATGAGAAACTTTTGTCCCCCACCTTCTATTCTTCATAAAAATCACTGCTTCTGTCAGACCTTGAAATTCCTCAGGTCTGAAACTGGACCCCAGCAAGACAATAATTATCTCCTATCAATTTTCTACTTGTCCTTTATCCCTGCAAATATCACTTTGTGTGGAAGGACAGCAGAACACAATGTATCCAGGGAATGCTGCAACAAAGGCCTGCTGCAGCTCATTTCCCAAGGCTGAAAGTGAGCACCTTGAAACAAGGCTCTAAAGGCACCTGAACAATGAAAAATGTTCAGGCACTATCTCAGCACAAGAATGGCCTCACATTTTGGATTCCTGAATGAAGAAACATGAAGCCATGTCTGTCAGTGTCTGACTGGTTTGATGATTATAGGTTTTAGTCTATTTAGGGGCTACCATGACCATAAATCAGGAAATAAATACAGCCTTTAAGGGATAGGAGTTTTAGCCTGTCTTCAACCTCCATCATATCCACATCTCCCTAAATTTTCAGGCACCTGCCCTTGCCTGGAATCTGGAGAAAGGTGGAGAGAGGCTGAATAGGGATGATCCACTGCAAGAGCAAACTCTCAGCACAGCAGCCCTATATGAGCTGGGCAGGGTAGATGAGAAGTTGGGGTGGGTGTCACCTCCCACCCCCTGGATTTCTCCACCTCTTTATACAGTGTTGTGCCCCTGGAGACATCAGACACAAATGTGGCAAGCAACAAGAAAAGTCTTCTGCTGTCAGAAAATTAGGGGAGGGTTCTCTTCCCAATACTTTAAGTTAACATAAGCTGTCAAGAAGTCTACACTGAAACATCAATAAAAGATGAGGCATTAAATGTGGTTAATCTCACAGGGCCTCAGGGAGAAGTATGTTTGTTCTCTACCGCTGTACAAGATTCCTGTTTGGTGTTAGATGGGCTAATGGCTGGCACCCATATCCACACAGATTTTGAAGACTTTCCTCATGCAATATTAGCTATCCACACTGCAGCCAGCTTCTGGCTCCCAGCAGGATGATCAAGTCCTCTGGCAAGCTCCCTCACTGCACCCACTCTGGCTATGCAGAGAACTGTGCTGTACTGAACCACACGCACCAGCCACTTCCCTCTTAATGTCTGGGCTTGCATTCCTGCTCAAAATGAACTTGTGAAAAAAAAATGCTTGAAAATTTTTTCCTCAGCACAGAAGTCTCAGTTTTCCACAGAGGCTGTAACAGTAACGCAGCGAAGCTCCCCAAAGGGAAGAATGAGGAGCAGTTCAGCTCCCAGCAGCTGCTGCCTCTGCAGTTGGCTCTGAATGCCAACAAGCTGGGGTGCAGGTGTGCATTTCTGCTTATGCCCAGTATCTTAGTTAGACACACATTTATGTGGAACAGAATGGCAAAGACAATCATCTTTTGATTCAGGCTAAATCCGAGCATTTTCTAATGTGCCCTGCCCCTACGTTCTCAACTTACTTGTCTCCCGATAAAGCCTCTGATTTCTAATTCCAAAAAAGCTAAGACTTTTCCCTGTTTTCACTGTCCAGTAAGTAATGCACTAGTAATGTGGAAAGGAGGAAACTTCAGGGTCACAAGCCACGCCAGATCTGTGAAGAGCTGACATCACCAAGAGCTGTGTGTGTGGAGCAAGGACGGTACATAACGGTGCTCTCAGTGATGACTTATAAATGTTTCTATTGGCTTTTCAGGGAGAGGCTTAATGGTATTATCTGTGTCCTTAACAGAATATTCAACAAATGAAAAATGTGTCTGATAACCCACTTCTACTGAACAGTATGTCCTGACAGCTAGGGACTAACACTGCACCCCCTCAACTGAAACAAACCAATTTTGCCAATGTCATTTTTCACCAACTGAAGCCTTTTCACCTCATTTTTATCTCAGTGACAGCCCATCTCCAGTAACCACCATTTACACTGACAACAATCTCCTTCCACCACATGCTCCACTTGTCAACAACAGCCACTTTGTTAATATAAAAGTAGTTTCTTGGAATTTTGCTCAGAGTCTCACTCAAGTGTAACTGTATAAGATGTATCTTCCTTCAAAATCCTCATCATCTTATTTTGCCCTGTTTTACTCAGCCAGCAAAGGGTCTAGAAATCAGAGCCACATTTCCTCTTCAAAATATATTTATTTGTTATCATAGAATGATTTGGACTGGAAGGAACCTTCAAGATCATGTAGTTCCAAGCTCCCTGACACGGGCAGGGACACGTTTCACTAAACCAGATTGCTCAGGGCCCCTTCCAGCCTAGCCTTGCACATCTCCAAGGATAGAGCATCCACAACTTCTCTGACCAACTTGATCCAGTGCCTCACCACCCTTACAGCAAAGAACTTCCTCCTAATACCTAATCTAACCTGCTCTCCTTCAGTGTGAAGTCAGTCCCCCTTGTCCTGTCACTACATGCTCTTGTGAAAAGTCCCTCTTCAGCTTTCTTGTGTGCTCCCTTCAGGTGCTGGAAGGCTTCAGTTAAATCACCCTGAAGCCTTTTCTTTTCTAGGCTGAACAGATCCAACTCTCTCAGCCTTTCCTCATGTTAGAGGTTCTCCATCTCTCTAATCACCTTGGTGGCCCTGCTCTGGACAAGTTCATGTCCTTCCTGTAGTGAGTTCCCCAGAGCTGGATGCAGCACCCCGAGTGGGGTCTCGCCAGAGAAGCATAGAGGGGCAGAATGCCCTCCCTCGCCCTGCTGGCCATGCTGCTTTTGGTACAGGCCAGGATACAATTGGCTCTCTGGGCTGGAAGCACGCACTGCTGGCTCATGTCCAGCCTCTCATCCACCAGGATGGGTGTGCGCATTTGAGGATAATGCAGAAGCAGTGGTTCTCATTTTTGTATTTCTTCTTATCTTATAATTTCCATTTAAATTCCCAAAAACCAAGGATGCAGTCTCATTCAACATCCTTCTGTCTCATTACGCAGTTCTAAACCAGGCAAACCAACTCTGGAGTGGAGCTTCAGTGTACATATTGTGAAAGGAGAAAGGGAAGGAGCATGGAAAGATACATGTCTTCCGGTGGAGAGTGGTGGATCAGTGGGTAGCCTCTAGACACTGGGGACATTTACTGGGATGAAGGTTGTCCAACAGACCGCTGTTATCACAGCCACCCATCAGAGACACCTGCTACATATTCCACTGATTAGTTTGGTCATCCTGATCTTCACCTATTTTATCTGTTGTATGTCAAAGAGACATTTCTTTGCATTTCAGAGTCCAAGGCGAAGTACAGCAGTTAAAGGGAAGTCAAAGCAGGACATTTTGAAGACTTTGGAGAAAGATTAGATAGCTATACTGATAGTGCATAAACATGGGAAGGCCAAAACATGGGATTCCTGTGTTGTCTGCTAAATCATGGAGCCTAAGAGAAGCAGAGACCCTCAAAGCAATGAATCATGAGGAAAAGGATCCTAAAAACAGCAAAAATGCTTGGTGCTCCTGCTTGCAGTCAATATCAACTGCAATGAGAGCCTATACATATAAATAAACACTCTAAATATTAAACAGAGAGTTTCTGTTCATCACGCATTTTGGCTGGCAGTCTTTCTGCTGAATGCACTACAAAACTTGCCTATTGCCCAAAGACCTGGGTCCCAGCAAAAGCACAAAAGCCTGCTTGGAAGGTTTTGAAGGTTTTTGAAGAAACAGGGAAATTGAAATTGGAATCCATTAGTGGTCAGCTTTTTCCCTCCCAAAGTCTCAGGCTTCTGGTCTCTTCCAGGATGATTGCACATCAGGAGGTATCTTCCCCTGGTCCTGGTGGATGTAAAAAGGAAAGTAATCATTAGGTAGATTTAAGACAAACAGAGGACTCGAAGGGAAAGATATCACTGCCAGATCTACTAACATAACTGTTCCAGGCTTGGATTATTTTCCCACTTTTCTATATTGATTCACTGCTGCAGGTTTGTACCATTTTTATTCTCACAGTCTCTGTTTTATATTCCCAGCTTTCTTTCTCCTCCTCCTTTTTTTCTCCATCTGCCATTTTTGTACACTGTACTGTTCCTCCCAACCCCTTCTTGTCCTCTTCTTGAGGCCAGAAGTATGTGCAGTGCAACAGTTGTTTTCTCTGGCATTTTCAATCATACAGGTATACACAGACAGACAAATCCATATATTTGAGAAGACAAATCCATATATTTGAGAAGACAAATCCATATATTTGAGAAGACAAATCCAAAGCCCATTTTTGTTTCTTCATTAGGAGCAGATGATGGTGATATTTGTGATGATTGTCATGACTCACTTAAATCTGGGCCCTGAGAGCTCTGTCCTCTGTGCAGACAGGTTTTGTCTCAGTGTAAATGATCGACTAAGAGAGCACTGTGACTCTTTGTTTGGATCCTCATCCCAAACCTCTCTGTATTTCAGGCCATTGAAAGCCAGTTAGAATGTAAGACCAGCCCTGGAAGTAGGTTTGATATTCTACAAAGATGTATTGTAACCTCATAGAGGTGTGATACCCTTGTAGTAGGCATCCAGAAGTTGCTTCAGGGCTCTGTGCCAGCTGGAGCATCAGGCCTAGGAAAGAAGACTTGTATTGCACTGCTATTTTTCAAATGGCCCTCTCATTGCCTGGCCAGAGAGGTGGACTCTGGCAGATAATTTGAGATAACATAAAGCTTTGCTGAGGCTACAAGAGTGTTTGACATCAGCCAGGAAGTCTGTTAGAAACTGAAGAGCAAGCTTCAGGGGAGTGGCCTCATGTGATGGGAGGCTTCAGTGCCTCACTTGATAGGAGGAATCCCATCGCTTCCCATCAGACAGGTTCATGGAAGGACTCACATCTCTGTTGCTCCTCTCGGCCCTGTCACCTTTCAGATGATAAATTAAGGAGACATTTTAATGAACACGTGGATGTTGTATGAGGAAGGAACTTCACTTATCCCAGACACCATGTAAATATGTCTTGCAACTTTTCTGGTCAGTGCTTGTTCCTTCTGGTACATAATGCTGCTTAAGTCATAGGAAGGGGTACTAGCAGATGAAATAAGAACAATTTGTCTTAGGTCATGACAAAATTGACAATGTCACTGGACATAACACTGAAGCTTATAAAAGGCCTAACAACAAGGCAGAGTAATGGAATAGATAAATCAGAGATGACTTTTAAATCATACAAAATGAATAACAATTTTTTTTTCCATAATACTAAAGCCCAGTTCTGAAACAAATTTACATGACAGGCCACAAAGGACTGTTGATATTGTATATATAGAAGTACACACATAGAACAGTACCTTGAAAAAGCTTGAAAAGCTCACGAAACCAGCACTCCCATAAGTATGCAACCCAGAATTAAAGTTTTCCATATACCCTTAATTTTATCTGTTTATGAATGATACAGTCGTTAGTTAAATTTTGAAAGTTATTTTTTCCACACAACCCAGTCTTGGTTGGTGACTGAATGAAAAGCATTTTATTGGATTCTTTAGCTTGGTTCTTCAAGTTGAGGTCCCAGACACAGTTTGAATATGGTGTTCACAGCCTGTTCAGTACAGCATTATCAGTTTGCAACTGGGATTTTCTCTGGCGCTTGCTCTTTACTGTATGAGTGCTCAATTTCCACAAGAATTTAGCATTGCATGATCTCTTCTTGGTACCTAATCAGCAGGACTCACAACCCCTAGTTTGGATTCGAGTACTGTTCAAATTACTTTGAACAGTGCAAATTACACTGTTAGAGCCAGGCATCAGCAAGTGGGAGCCACAAAATCAGCATAAGGGTCTCCAGTGAAAAATGTCAAGAACATGTTTAAGGTCCTAAATGAACTTTAAGAGAGAGAGCTCTTAGAAGTTAGAAGATCCTCAAACTTAGGGCAGCCTGTCTGTACCCATTTTGGTAAGATGGAAAGGTGGGTGGGACTTCCATTTGGAGTCCTTCAAAGGTGTGTCCCACACTCCAGTGTCTAAGCAGGGAACTATGCTGTTTATTATTGAAGAGCATTTCGATATACTGCCTGAAAGGTGTGCAGGATCTTCACCCCCAGGATCACGCCTGAGGATTTACTGGGGAAAGATGCAAAGTGCAGCAATTCAAAGCTGTGAGACCACTTCTTTCACATTTCATGCAACCTTGTGAGACATTAATTCAGGTCACTTTAAAGAAGGATCTTCAACTTCAGTCTCTGTAGATTTCTGCCTGAGTGTTTTTTAACTGCTACTTACTTTAAGAAATCCTTCTCTGAGAAGTCTATTGGATTGAGCCTCCAAAATGAGACCAGCATCATACAGGCATATTTTATGATTTTCTGCAGGCCTGGAAGACGAAGGGGACAGAAAACAGTCTTAGAATGAGGACATCATTATATGGCTGTATATGTCCACTGACAAAATTTGGATACATAAGTCACAAACTGATGAAAAGAATTACATATGCATTTGGGCATTTCCAGGACAAGGTATGAACTCGGTGGGATGGGGATATGAGCACTGAATTTAGGCACCTAAAACTGCAGGTGGCCATTATGTATTACCTATACACCTTCTTAAGTCCTTCTGTGCTATACATGATTTCCAAAAGGACAGTTTCTCAGGCAAACAGAGACCTTGGTGACACACAGAGCACATGAAAACATTTTCATGTGTGCATGGTATTACTTACATTTTTAACTTTGTGTTTATGAAAGACTGCCTTTTAATTAGTAAAATTAATGTCAGGAAGTGGACTCAGAAGATATTAAATCATCTGTATATTGTTTAGGTTATGTGGTCTAACTAAGGAAGTAGGGAATTCAGAAGTGCTAGAGGGGAAGCTGCAGGCTGATAGTACCATATACTTTGGGGTATTCTGAAGGGGGAAAAATAGAGAATATTTTTTAAAAGATCTTATGGTCTTTCTTTTCATGAAAAAGTGCGCAGAACAAGGCATAGTGAAGCTTTGAAGTTTTGTTTCCAAAGCATGGCACACAAAGCCCGTTACTCTTTATATAAACACTATTCTTTATAATGTTTCATACAGTTTCTTTTGTACTACCTCTTCTCTACCATGTCTACAGAGCTTCCATAAATCTGCCATTTTCTGCTCAATGCATTGATGAAGCCGATTTTTACCTTATTTTGGATGTCACATAAAGTTTGTGTGATTCTACCAAATAACTTGTAGGTCAGAATTTTATCGACCCATCCGGTGTTACACCTTTTATACTGTGTTTCTGGAACAAACTTACATAAAATCACTACATACTGTTAGTTGTTGAAAGAAGTTTTTTATATATATATAATGAGATCTAATGATAAAAAACATGTGCTTGCATATGTGTTTTATTTTTGTTAAATACATTTTTATTTTTGTTATAGTTGCAAAACTGATGTCTTTTTGCAAGTACGATGTTCCATTGTACTTTAAGGTACTCTTCCTTAGGACACATTAGGATAATGATTATATTATTATATTAATATAATCAAAATATTTATTTGGTAGAAGAAAATCTGCAGCAAGTATCAGTGAAATTTTTACATAACTTTTAAAATACTTACTGCAGCTGGACATGGGAAGCTAACTAGATATCAGTGCTGCAGGAACCAGCATTTTGACAGTCCTGTATCATTCTGGCTAACTATATAATACACTATATATACTAACAATATAAGCATCCCCTTAGTGATGCTCTTTCAGAAATGGATTAAATAGTCAATCAAGTTCAATGGTTTTCCATGGTATGGAATTGTATACGGCATATCTGCCAAAAGTCATTGCTACATATTCGAAAGCGTGTTATTACTTCCCTGTTAGGTCTTGAGGACAGACTAGTGTTCAGCTGGTTTTATCTAGTCCATCTTTCTATTTATATTATATTAAGATCTGGAATTCCTATCGCAGTTTGTTTTTATCATCTGAAATTGTGGAATGTAAGTAATCGGAATCCTTTTGAGTCTCATTATTTTTAAAGTTTTCATGTTGATTTTTGTTAAGCAAGAATGGTTTGAATAAATTCAGGACTACATCTTTGCCTGGTTGAAGCTAGTCTTCAATTGCCTAAAACTGCCTTGATCTCACAACACTGCAGCTTAATCATAAATTCAAGGAGGCACAAGTCCTTAGTTTGCTTTACCACTGGTAGAGATATGATTTATTGAAAATACAGATGTATCTAACAGTCTATTGCACAAGCTTTGTGGAATTTTAGTCATCATTTTAGTAGGTGATACTTACAGCTTGACCATTCTATATCTTGCCATTCAGGACACAGATGCATAAAATCACAACTGGAAAAAAATCTGTGAACGTTTGCCTGCTTTAAAATTGTTTACAGTGCTCTTTGTTTGCTAAGAAATTAGAGACATTTCCAGGTCCAAACAGTCCAGGACACGTAATGCAACAGCAGCCAGTTTACTGAGGAAGACATCTGCAATATATGCATCTTATGTGTATATCAGCATACCAGGGGATGCTGGGATTTTTCCTTAGCAGGACTGAGTAGGAAATTCTTTTCTGATTCTGACAGGATTTTATGATACCAAAGAGAATATTCTTTGGTATCATAAAATAATCTCTCTCAGTCTCTCTTTGAATGATCAACGTTTTAAAACTCCATTTTTTTTTTTCCACAGGGAGATTATCTGGCTAAGGTCAATTGAAGGAGATTTATTTCCACATTTATTATTAACCATTTTATGGTTTAACATTTTTTGAATACATTTGTCTTCTTAAAAGGAGAAATTATTACAGTAAAACATACTTTGAAAATGCCAAACATGAACATGTTATAATTTATAACATATTCATAATTTATCATTTCAGAAAAACTGTATAAATTGTCCAAACAGAACTTTTTAATGTTGATTTCAAAGGACTAAGTTTCTAAGGAAAACTTCCAACCATTCTCCTTCTGCTCCATGGCTTTGTGTCCCATTTTTTCCGTGCAAAAACTACTAACTCCTCTGTAATTAAGGTGCCTGTTAGCAGAGTGGCTGATTCAATTTCTTACTCTTGTTTCATCAGTCCTGCTGGCTCTCCTCTGATGGTTTGGTCCAACACCTCCAAGGCCTTTTCTGCGGTAGGATACTGAGCAGGGCATGGTCCTGAGCACTGCCTTTAAGCAGCATGTGTGCTGCTTAAATCATTAGCATCTTCCCCAGCATGGTTTTGGTCTGTGCCAACCAGCACTCTGCCTGCTGGTGCTGTAGCATGAGCAGGTAGATAGCTTAAAAACACAGTCGGGTATCTAATGATCGAGTGCGGGCTTGGGAACAATTCTGATAGCAATTCTGAGTAGGGATGCCCTGTTTTGCTTGGAAAAAATCTTATCTTTATGGATTAAAAACCTGTTATGTTCAGGTAAGTCTCACCCAAAGCAGTCAAAGAAACTTCTCAGTCAATGCTCTTTCCTGAAAGTGTTCCACTACTGAAATAGATCATTTTTGGTATGTAGAGACACATCATTCTTAAATAGGTTTTTGTGTAGACACTTTGTCAGAGGTTGCTTTCAAAGTGTTAAACACAGTTTGCTCTGCTACTATCATGTATGTTTTTCTGTGAGAGTTGAAAGGCCAGGCTTCACTAGGACCGTCTTAAATTAAAAAAAAAAAAAAATCAAAATTCATCTTTTCCTTGCCCACAGATGTGCTAGCACTTTCTTCCCTCTTACCTACCCTATTTGCCACTCATGAGGTGAAGCCACCCATCTGCCCTTATGCCATATTTGTAGCTGAGAAATGCTTCTGTGTACTGCAGGAGCTGAGCAAGGTGTATGCAACTGTGCTGGAAATGCCGCTGGAAAAGCCCTCTTTCCAGTGAAGGCTGGGAGCTACAAGAGGTGTAGGAGTGCTTGCTGCAGCAGTTTGCAGGCTGTTTGAACCTGGACTTATTAAATGCATGCTCACAATTATGTACTTGATTTTCAGGTCAAGGAGTTCCACCATAAGTCCGTTCAATCAAATATGCGCTGCTGCCGCACTGAGCTACTCGGGCACTGGAAACCCTGAAACCATCAGCTCAGTGCTCCAGGAATATGCCATCCCATAAAACACCTGTAAAGCAATAGCCTCTGTGGTTTTTTTCTCACATCAAATGTGGTTGTCCCCAAAATTTTAACAATTGCAGAGAAATAGTTTTGTCACTTTTTCTGAACAATGCCTGTTTCACAGAGGTACAGTAAATAATTCCTTGTCTCTGAATTGGTTTACATTTACACTTCAAAACTGAGGAATAAATATGACAGAGCTATTTGATCTTTGCATGAAAATGGACTTCAAAGCTGAATGTGTATTTCTGTTCATTTTACAGCTACAGATTTCCAGCAGAAAGTGATTATGCCTCTGATTGCTGATGCCTATTGTAGTAGCAGTTTCATCTAGTGCTTTTTCAGAATTTAATCATTGTCTTTTGTTGACCAGTACAACAGTACAGAGAGCTTTGCACTACATGTGTAAGTGGCTAGTCTAATTGAAAAACAGACTAAATCTACCAGATTTTTGTAATGCAGTAAATTGTGAATAGGAGAATAAAAATGTCCTCAATGTCTGCATGTGTATTGTTACTTTGAAGCTACTCCCAGCTACCACCACCACAGGATCAGAGGAGAAGCTAACACCCACTACTTTAAATAATTATTGGATTCGTTTTTCTCATTATTTCTCATTCATTCTATTTTGAGCACCACCCCACTTGATGTTATAATTAGTTCTCTGAAAAACCTTTTTTCAGAATAAATGGTTCTGGCTTTGGAGTATCAGAGACATGACAACTATGTGTGTTAGGCAGAAGAAACAATTTAGTCATCAAAACTTGCAGTTAAACCCAAGTTTAATTTGAATATTAGTAAGAAAGCCATGCATATAAAGAGCATATTTTATATTTTCCTCCTTATAAGCAGAGGTCTTAAGTGGATGCATAGAATTTCTAGTTATGTTAGTGTGTGGCTCATTACACTGAATTTTTCAAAGCCACATGAAAATGGAAATTCTTAGATTTTTTTGACATCAAATGTGTGTAACCAGCATAAAACTTTTAGGGGCAAGTTTTCCATCTGAAGTAGAAGGAAAACAGTGATGTTTGGTCTGAATATGTCTATTCAAAAGAAGTTTAAGGAATTTCCCTCTGTTCCTCTATAAGCATTTTTAACACACATTTTTTAGCAGATGGGCTTAAAAGTTCCATACAGTAAAGACCCTTCAGTTTGTGTCTTGTTTTATCTTTTCTGGCTTCTCCTCCAAGTCTTCTTCAGTCTTTTAACTTCTGCACTCCCTGTGCTCCTGACTTTGCATACCACTCATCCCAGAGGGTGCTTCCCCTTCCTGCAGCACAGAGTGAAAATGCAGTTTTAAGTCACAGTCTAAAAGGTTTCTTAGAAGCCTCCACACACCAAGAGCAGCACACAGACAGTGTTCATCCAGCCAGTATTCACCCAGCAGGAGACATTGCCCATGCAGCAATTATTACATTTATTGGAGTTCCACGAGTCCAACAAGAGATAAAAGCCTCCAAAAATTATTGTCCCTCCTCTCTTTACAAATTCAGTCGCAGGGAGGATTATATGCATCAGACAGAAAGAGGGCTTAGAGTATTGGCTCTTAAACACTGATCCCAGACAGATCCAGTCTTGAATGCAGCTCACACAAAGAGAAAAAACCAGAGAGTGCCCAGTGAATTCAGTGGGTTCAGTGGCACTGATCTGGTATTTAATAAGGCTTAAAGAAATGTTGAGCTCTTACAGTTGTCTGTTGGTATAATAATTCATGGCATTAGTGACAAGATGACATGGTGGCATGGTGTGACTTCCTCCTCTCTTGATGCCCAGTCACCTGTGAAAAATGAGTCTGCAACCAACAATTTCCTTTCCAATAATGGCTTGTGTCTGGAAAACACTGCAAAATAAGAAAGTAAGTCACAATCCTAGAGAATACTGGCCACTTTGCCCATTGCTAAATTTAATTGGGGTACCACTTTTATTTCAGTTATTCCAATTGTCCTGCCAAATGTTTGTTCCAGTGGAAAGAATTCAGGTGTTCCTCATTATCCTTCTGTGCTGTTCTAGCAAATAAAAACATGAAATTAAATTAAGTACTTTTCATTGGACAGTGTTTTAATGATTCAAATAGTATAAAGTCAGTATTAGTATTCATGTCACATTCAATTATCTCCCTACCATGTCCCCCCATTTGCTTTTCCATGTGTTGGTTCATCACACAGTGATAATTAGGTCACTTCAAATGGACCATAATTGACAATGACACTTTTGCAGGTTTATATTTTCACACAGAAAATCTGAGAATAAATTAATGACCAGCAATTTTGACAATTACGGTCAATTAAATTTGTCAACATCACAATTGACAAAATTAATCTATATTTAATATTGAAACCTTGACTTTAAGAATGCAGTCTTGGCAAGGTACCAGATTTAGGTGACAAATGTGTAATACTGCATCAAAATTATTCATTCTCAAAAGATATGGGCTAAAATATTGAGATCTTTTAGATCTAATGTCCTACCAATAAACAACTAACTAAAAAAAGATCCTGAAGCTCACATGCACCAGTGGGAAAAAAAATTATCTTCTAATTAATGACCACATGATTTTCTAGGTTTTAACAAAGGTATAAAAAATTCCAGTATTGGGTATTCAGTGATTAAACTGCATGCCTTCTTCATCGAAAGCTTTATCTAAAAAAAGAAAAAAAAATCTCAATGGCATGTCTTTTCTCATTCCTAGACTGGCTATATATTTTTATAGGCAAACTGCAGGACACCTTGGGAATTTACTGACAATGCTCGATATTGATCTAATACCACTGGGTCCGTGCACCAGAATTATAGATTTTGTTGATTCTTCTGTGCCAACGAGGTCCACTGATAGTAATCCTCCCCTCAGGCTGCATATACCTTATAGTCATAGTAAAAAAACATCAAAATTAAATGCAGAACAAATTCACTGCAAAATTAATTAAAACATAATTAAAATATCAGAATAAATATGACCATAGAAAAATAAATTAAAACACAGAGTAGCCATTTGGGTTTGTGATGTATGTATGAAAGAACTAAAAATATTATAAAGGATTCCTTCTCAAGAAGCCCTGGAGAGCAGGTTGTCCCCAACCAAAGCCGGATGAGACTGGCAGCAGTTTTCTAACTTTGGACCTGGAAAAAAAATGAAAAGTCCATTAACTGAGTCCATTAACTTCCAAACAACAATAAAACTTCAATTTTAAATCCTGTTTATTGTTACTACCTTTTGCTTGAACACATTTTGTCCTGAGGATACACACAGTCAAATAGTTGCATTAATGCAATTCAGACAGGCTTTTTGAAATTAACTCCTCCCCACACTTTGTAACACCCAGGGAGACTTCTGTCTTCTGTGGTCATTTGGAAGTCATTAGTCAAGCTAAACAGCCATGAAAAACATTGATGGGACAGGATAGTAAATCAGACACGAAAAAATCCTTATTATCCAGGATATATTAACTTTGTGCTTAACATGGAGCTAGTACTATATCAACTGTAAAGCAAGATGGCTTGACAGACATTGATACAGTTGGAACTGTACTGCTATAGCCAAATGCAAATTGAGGATAATAGCTGGCAAATCGGAGAATAGACTTCATTAGCTTTCCATGCATGTGCTTGCATGCAGATATCATATTGCCATATTCATTTTGACCCAAAGTAGTTAAATTCATTAAAAGAATTAACAATTCATTACAGCACTGTTTCCTGATTGAACAATGGGGCCTAAGTCACTATTTTCACAACTGCCATGGAGGTCAAATCAAATTTAATTGGAAATTAGAGTAAAAAGAGGTATGTGTCCTGTATAATTCTCCTTGCATTTTTCAGAGTGTAAGACAGTATGTGGTAATGTGATGTCTGAGCAAAAGCTAACATTTCCAGTGCTTTGTGGGAATTATTTTCACGTTATCTAAACCATTGGATTGGGTAGAGAATGCTGTCATGCTTCAGGGATAAAATTTAGGTCTTTCAGTTTTTATTAGTAATGTTTTCATTACTAGAGTGCTTAAGAAGTTCAAAAAGAAACAGTGTTCTAGATGATGTAGTCTTACACCACAGTGGAAGCAAGATTATTTAAAAGCAAATTTAAAGTCACTTTGAAAATAAACATCTGGAAATAAAGATGGGAGAAAAAGAAAAAGAACACTACTCAAATTCCATTGTAAGCAAGAGAAATATGAATGAAAATGCCAGATTTTCAGAAGAGGTCCACCTGCAGAATCCCACATTTGGTTTGCAACACAAAGCAATGAATAGTCTTGGCTCTTGAACACTTCTGACAATCTGTTTCCTTTGGTCAGGTACTTCCTCTAGTCCATTCTGGGTATATCAGAGTAACCAGAGCAGGGAATCCTTCTGCCTGTGATCTGTGTCAACATTTCTGACAAAGCAGTGGTGATAACAGCATGATATCCACTTATTCACTAAAGAAACTGTATGGTGAGCTCAACAATTGTAAAGCAAGAAGATAAATAATACAAAGGGTTATTTGATCACTGACAATAAATGTATCCTCCACAGTCGACTACATGTCAAAAGTGAGACAAAAATTCTCATACCTATACGGAGTGTAAATCGCGCATTTTTTTTCAAAGAACCACTCTTTAATTAAGCGAGGAACCCAAAAATGGACCAATGGAGTACAGACTCCCACAGGAGGAAGGAGGCTTGTCTGAGTTGCCAAAAACACCTCACTGAACTATTCCCATACACAATCCTTCTGGCAGCTTCTCACAGAAGCCACCCCTGTAGCCCCCACGCTATGAAAACCTGTCTATGCAAAACCTTACAAAGTCTAATGACTCAAAACCTAGCTGCTAGTTTGCTGTTTGGAAAATAATTAAGAGAATGGGGCTGCTTTAAAATACACAGACTGTTCACAACTTGTAAGCTGATATTCATTCAAATGTACTGTCAAAGGTCAGCAAAATATTTTTTTCCTTCTGTATCAAAATTTTGCCACAGAAACAATTGACAAATGTAAATCTTGAATATCCATATAACCATATATATAATGCCATCTTTAACATGACTGGCTTATTTATTAAAGATGAGAAGGTATTAGAGGGGCTTAAGGGAAGAAGCATGGGATTCCTTTGGAGCACATTATTTATTAACTCCTAGATGATCACCTGGATACAGTAAAATGATGTAACCATGACCAGATCTGTCTTCTGTGGCAACTTCAGAGAGCCTTCTGTGTGTTAAGATGGAAACTCTGAAACAGGATTTTAATGAAGCAAAGTTGCTCTTTGTGCCACTGCTGCTGCATTTGGGGATGGAATTGGAGGAAGTTTGTTCTGTTCCAGGTATGCTCAGCCTCTAATACTGACGTGCATTTGTCAGTTTTGCAACCAGTTTTGCAACCAATTTTAGAGATAGAGGTCTTTTTAGATTTCCAGGAGAGTATCCCAGCTCTTCCATTCAGGGGATATCTACACTAGTAGCACTTAACTGAAAAAAATGCTGTACAATTTATTTTACTAAAGTTTTTAAAGATTATTTAAAACCCTTAAATGGAAGCTGCAATCAAAGTTTAAAGATGTTACTATTTACACCTAAATTTGCAAGGAGTCATTTCAATGCTATTTAAGAGCACTGTTTTGGTTTTTTTACTCAGAGAATGCAGATGAAGAAACTCACTGATCCTAGCATTAAAAGTGCAATGCAGCCCCTCAGGGATGAGAAGGAAGCTCTGGAATTGTCACAATTACACAAAACACTCTTCAGCACCTCTGCAAAATTGCACAAAGGATGAGGCTGAATAGGCTTCCATATAGATAATATTTCTTCTGATAGAAATAAGTATCTTGTAGATGGTGTCAATAAGATATAAATACAGCCTCTTGAGTCACACAAACATACAGAAGAAGATTACAGATAAGTGAGACCTCCAGGGAAAGGTCTACATCCAGTATTTTTATAGCATGGCTGATGCACTGCAACCATCTTTTCTCGGAAGAGTCACTTTCTTTTGCTATTGAGAGCCATGGGAGGCATGAGGCAATTCGTTATCATTCCCACTTGTTTGGGATGAACAGGAATTCCCACAGCAGACCCACACACTTTGAGCTGCCCCCACCAGCTGAACTTTTCTTTTTATGACTTTCTAATGCTCCTGACAGATTAAAAGTAAGCAATGATAAACAGATTCATAGGGGTCCATGAGAGAAGAACACACAGCACCACCAAGAACCACACACCCCAAGGGTGACTCCAGCTGCCATCTTTGCAAGACCTGTTTTCCACCCCAGGCACTTGCTCTGTATGAGCAGGAAGAAAAGCTTCCTCTGTGATAGCTAGTGAGTCATTTGCATGGTTAAATTACGGGTTTGGAAGAACAATATCAGTCAGACTTGCCTGCAAAGAGCTGCTTTCCCCGAGCATCCTACTCATTCCTTTGGCTCAGCACATTTAAGCACACCAGTTTGGGAAGGATGATATTTACATATTTTTTGTTGGTTTCTTTGCCTGTCCTCCATCAGGGTTTTATGGTGTGTTAAAGAGGTATTGTGGTCTGACCCCATCTGGGAACTCTGCCTTACACAGCTGCTCGCTCACTCCCTGGTGTGGGATGGGGGAGAGCATCGGAAGGGTAAAGGTGAGAAAACACATGGGTTGAGATACAGACAGTTTAACAGGAAAACCAGAAGCCACACACACACAAGCAAAGAAAAATGAGGGATTCATTCACCACTTTCCATGGGCAGGCAGGTGTTCAGCCGTCCCTAGGAAATCAGGGCTCCATCACACATAATCATAGCATCATAGAATGGTTTGGGTTGGAAGGGATCTTCAAGATCACCTAGCTTCCTTCTAGACTTGGAAAGACAAACACCACCACTATGAAAGTCCCTCTCTTTCTCCCTCTTTCCCCAACTCTATGTGCTGAGCATGACACCATACAGTATGGAATGTCCCTATGGTCAATTGGGGTCAGCTGTCCTGATTATGTTCCCTCCCAACCTTTTGCCCACCACCAGCCTACTCATTGTCAGGACAGCCTGAGAAACAGAAAAGACCTCAACTCTGTGCAAACACGGCACTGTAGGAAGCTCTATAAAGGAAATTAACTTCATCCCAGACAAAACCAGTACAAGGGGAAATCAGAAATAATTCACTAAACAGTTCTGGTGGCACAGAACTAAGTTTGTCTGAACTGAAGCTGCAAGAAGGTAGAAGTGAAAACCAGCAGCTGGGAATGGCACAACATGGAAAGACTCCTTTTCCAGACGTCATCAAACCCAGTCAGTTCCTTATCCTTTTAAAGGATTTAATTATTTAATCATTCAACCTGGGTTTTTGCTAGTCCCAGCTGTCCCCACCATATATAGTACCAAAAAAACTCTGCAAGCAGATGTAAATGCTTGCAAAGACACAATCATAAAAGATAAAAGAAAAAAGCCTATTTATGTAGACTAGAGAAATATGAATTTTCATGACTGCTTTTAATTTTTCCCATGTTTCTTTCTCCTTAATTTTTAAAAAACAATGAAAAATGTTGGGCTGTTTGTGTTTCAGGTCAACACCAGCATCTGCCTCCAGAAGGATGCACGGACGTGACAGTTGGGATTTTCAAAGCTGGATGAGTGAAATGAGAAGCACAGATTATACTAGCTTTTATTTTTACCTCTGTTTCTGATGCATTTAAACACTCCTGAAGATCTCCCATGAATTTTATTTCTTACCTTCCCCTCCAAAGTATTGAATGGGATGGAGTCCTACCAAAGGTCTCAGCCTTACATGGATATGGGAATTGGAATTCGTCAATTTTTCTAATCTAGGTATGACATAGAGATTTAACCATCTTTTTAGCATCAACTGGCACTGCAGCTGGATCAATAGGAAAGTGGTTTATGGCAGCATGGGGAAACTCTCCCTGAGGTCAGCAGGTAGAGGCAGCATCTGCATGACAAAGTGCCCTGCTCTCCTTCTTTCCTAGTGGCAAGTAAAATGTCCAAAAGAGTGAAGGAGAGGCTGGTGTAAGTGAATCCGTTTTGGATTTTGCTGGGAGAACAGTGGGTGCTGGGCTGGGACTGCAGGCACAGTGAGAAAGGCAGGGCAGTGAGCAGGGGTGAAGTTCCTCTCCCTTGTGCTTTGATTCATTGTCAGTGACTTGTGGCTCCACTTCATCCAGGTTGGAACTTCAAAACAACACTAAAACAAGGACCAAATAATCTGACATACCAAACTCACCTGAGCACTGTTCTAGCCGAGTATTTCCTTCATTTAGGATTTTGAATCTTTTCTTTATCGTGTGTTGCATTCCCTTTAACTTGTATCTATCAATGTTACTGAAATAACAGAGGTTTGCTGAATAGCCCAAAGGAGGAAGAGCCCCTTTCTTCAGCCGTGTTTTTGAAATCTAAATTTAGAATGGGCTCCAGGACATAGCTTCCACTTGGGCCCTGAATATTCTTTAAATATGGCTGTGTGTTATGGCTGTTTGGTTTTCACAGTAGCAAAGAGGAAAGTCATAAACTAGTGGGAAGATAATTGTTCCTCTTTCCTCAGAAAACAGAAATATACACACAGTAAATTTATTTTATTTTTAAATGGAGATGTCTTGCTCACTATATTAATGGATCTAAGAGTTACCATTTGCATTATGACATTATGGGCAAAAGAAATGTTTGATTAAACTGTAGCTCACATCCTCTAAAGACAAAAAATTGTAACTGATTGCTCTAAAGTGCAATGCATGGCAGTTCATTTAAGAAAAAAAAATAAAATCAGTGAAAATATAAAGCATGGAGAAAAAAAAAAAGGCAACAGAAATTGAATATGCATACAGCTATTTTCCCGAACTCATTGCAAAACCATTCATATAACTTAAAAGCATTCAGAAATGAGGTCAGCTTCTGGCAGATCATGTGGTCCTGACTTTACTGAACCACTGTTCTGTGATCAGCTCCGTATGTGTCATCCTTCTGCTGTGTAATTTTGCTTTCAAAGTCTAAAGATATCATTAAAGTGACATGTCTGCAGCCTGGTACAAAAGACTGAGCACTTTGCAGTCAAAAAAAAGTCACAGATTTGTTAATCATTAAAGATACACAGAACAGAATTTCTCTGTAATTACTGTGTAGTCATCAGAAACATCTTGTTTATTCCTTGAGAGATTAAAATTTCCAAGACAAGAAAAATATTGCTGCAGACATAGAACTTCAGTTTTTCCTAAAGCTGACCAACAGCCCTTGAATTTTATACACTTTTTTCTTAATATCCTCCTCACTCAAACACCTTGCTTCCTAATCTCTTAAGAGCAGGCAAGGTCTGGAACAACATCTTTCATATTGTTGTCTTAAAGCAAGAGCAAGAACTTAACTAAGTATTAAGGAAATAATATTGGTCTGTAAGAGAAATCAATTAAATAGTTGATGCAAAATCAGCATTACCTGTGTGTCTAAGAAAGCTTCAGAGAAGAGGGAAGCATTGCAAATAACTTGGTTTTATAGCCTGAATCTCCCTGAAATCAGTGTACTGGTCGAGGGAGGCTTTTTTTTCACTTAGGTATGTTATTTCTTTCTGAGCACAAGAAGTAATCAGACAGTACTCAAGCACTTTAAAAATAATAAGAGGAAGTAGAAATATTTCTGAAAATAAATCACTTCCAAAATTTTTTTAATTATCAAAACTAATAAAAAAATTATTGTCCAGGTAGGAGCAAGAAAGTGAACTGGTTTTAGAAATTTAGAGCTCAGGTTATTCAAAAAATACTGTATTTTTATAAGTACTGAGTTCAGTTAAAGTGCTCATCCTTGCAAATTACTTTTTCCATTGCTCCTCTAAGAATAAGAACTTTCTATGTTAAAAAAACCAACTTTTAAATTTTTGAAGAAACTGTCTTAATCTTCCATCTTATGGTCATCTTCTCCAGGTGTATCAAGGGTTTTTAAACCCTGTGACAAACAGCTGCAAAACTTATTACCAAATCTGCACATCAGATTCTGGTGACCTTGCCATGTATGAGTTGTTTCATCCTGTGAAATAGAGTTCACAAGAGTTTTATCTTAAGCAGTGCTTATCATTACCAGCTCATCAAGTCATAACTCACCACAGTGTAATTCTTACCAAGGAATTATCCCATATTATTGTTTTAAAAAATAATACAGTGGAATGTCCTGTGTCCTCTGCTTCCATTATCTTGAACAATTACATTAGGAAATTTTTTATGGTTTTTGCAGCTTTGAGCAGGCTACTACCTCTTGAAAATTTATTATAACAAATTGTTCTTTCAAAACAAAATTGCCTAATGCTAAGTAGAAATTAAAAAATGAATTTGAAAAATTGAATTAATAAGAAATTATTAGAAAACAGAGAGATTATTATACCGCTTTATTAATGATTCACCTCATGAATGGGTTCTGTGCTGGTGGCCCAGGTAGAAAAAGAGTGAAGAAGAACTGGTAAAGGCACAGAGAAGATCAAAAAAATGGATCAAAAGAGGACAAGCAGGCAAATATAACAGCTTCTCTGTGACGAACAACTGGACTAAGGCTCCCCAGATTCCAAAAGAGAAAATAAAAAGAGAATTGACTGAAGGGTAAAAAAGTGAATTGGGAATGTTGGGGGTTTGCCTTTTTCAATACAAAAACATCACATAAAATCACAGTTAGCAAATTCAAAACAAAAAGACCTTTGTAAGATGAACTCTTAAGCTGTGGAAATCCCTACTGCAAGATGCAATTTAGCAATTTAGAAAAATAAATCCATCAATCAAATCCATTTAGAGCTATTTATTATTTATTCTTAAATGTTATTTCTGGGTTTCTGGCATTCTCTGAACTACAAACCACTGAAGAATGAAGAATTCCATGGGACAATAATGCTGTACTCTATTTCCTCACCTTCTTAACCAGACATATTACAACTGAAAAGAACGATGGTAAATGGATCTTTGCTCTGACCCAGTGGAGAATTTTTATACTCTGAGAGGCCGACAGGTTAAGATATACACTGCAGACTGACAGCTCAAACCGTAAGTTGTTTTGGGGCCACAATCCTTTGCACACAGCAGTTTTGAAGCTGCAAGAGTTCAGTAATTTTCACAGCACCTGCTTGGCCATCCTGGATTCATCCAACACAACTGGGTGTTCAGAGCTCAATTCACTGGCCACATGGAAAGCTGGGACCAAAGTATTCAACTAGCATCTGCATCAGATATGGAAGCCAGTGGACACTCCCATGCAGAGGTTTCCCCCTGGTCTGAGCCAGGGAGAAGGCAGGCAGACACTTCTGGCCTCTCTGAAATGTGTGGCTTGTCTTCACATTCAACTGAGAAGCAGTCAATCAAAATAATCCAGCCTTGTTATGGCAGACATTGTCGTATCTAAATTGGAGAAGACATGATGTTTCCTAGCTTGCAGACAGAAAAAAAAAAAGAGGGTTTTCAATTGCTTCCTGAAGCAGAGGGAAAATTCTGGGAGAAGCAGTACCCTGTACACACACTCTTTCCACAATACCCTCTGTTGTTACTCTCATAAACAGGACACTAACTACAGAAATGCAGCTGCTCTCATGTTCTTGTAAGAATATGCCCATTTTTATCTGGCTACATTTAGCAAAATATCAAACAGTCTATTAAAAGCCTGATAATCAGGTTTTTTTAAAAGGAAGGAAAAGAAAAAAGGTGATGAATGAGGCATAGCTGCACAGTTTATTCTTCAGAATGTCTCTCTTTATTAATCATAAAGAGAAGCATATCTTTGTTGCTCTTGAGCCCAGCTGACCCAGGTATTCTCTGTTCAAGATTTGCTTTCTTACAGACACAATGTCCTCATGCCAGCGACAGCAGTTGCACTGGTGATGAAAGAATTTTATAGGTTACCTGCTGCAGCGGGTAACTAGATCATGATTCCTGCTTTTTCCTGAGCTGGTGGAGACAGGGCAATACAGATGCCTACAGAAATCTGTGGGTAGGGATGTTCAGAGAGAAGAGACAGGGGCCTACAGCTGGTCTGTGACCACCCGGTCTCACCAAGTCCTTAGCAGGATAGAAACTGCCTGTCAGCCACAGCTACCAAGAACTCTGGAAGCTGAGACACGGGCAAGGAGTTTTGCAGCTAATCTTGAACAGGAGCAACCAGGGACATTGTTCAGAGGACAAGAAATGGCATCCCTACCACACCCAAATTCACTGTCATAATAAGCTAAGTCTTCATTCAGTAGCCCGAGACATTACAGCTTCCCTGTGAAACAAAGAAATATGTTTTCCTCTGGTTTATTGCCACTTGGTAGAGATTTCTTTACTTTTAAATAACATTAAACGGAAACTATCACCGAACACCTCTTTCATTCTTCATTTCTGAAAGCTTCATTTGCTTATAAAGGCCTTTACAATCCAAGCTGTTTAGAAATTCCCATATGACATGAAAGTAGCTGATCTGCCCAGACAGTTTTCTTAAATATATATTGTTTTTCAGGTGCACAACATATGTTCTTGAAATAAGAAAAAAATCAGACAACTAAATAGTTAAGTGATTAAAGCCACAGAATTTCACATAACAGGAAAAACTTCAACAAAAAATATTATTCTGGGGTTCACTTTCTTGCTCCCTGCTTTGTATTCCCATCAGAAAAGATTTTTGAATTGAAATAAGTACCAAAACTTTGGTTGGGGCATTACTTTGTTTTTTAAAGCAGAGATCCTTATCTCCTTCTTAGTCCAAATTATAGCCAAACACTTTAGGATTCCTTAGACACTTACTTTCCTACTGAGCCTCACTTTCCCAAATTAAGGTTTGTAAGACTGAAGTAGGTGATGTACAATATGGGCACTACATTTTGCTGCTGCACTTTTTTAAATTAGGACATCAACAATTATGAGCTGCGTACCATCTTGAGATAACTTCCACAGTTGTTCTTGTTTGCCAGGGACTCTTAGTCTCTTCACTCTTGTTTTGTCCATTCATCCAACATCTCAACTTTATTTGTATTCAAGGTCTATTACTCAAAGTCTATATTTTGTTTTGCAGGTGATATGAGGAAGATTTTCAAGGAATTACAGCAAAATACAACCATGGCAGGGGTGGAGATTTTAGTATCCATAAATAGACTGACTTTATAAAGCCCCCTGTACCGACAAAATAGAAGAGAAGAATATTATTTACATGTGAAGTACTTTTCTGTGAATCTTGATATGTGACAAATGTGGGAACTGGAATGTTGCTTTGATTTTGCATGAGCATCAGGTGTTTAGGTAAGCAGCTGAAGGATGGCAGATAAATTGAAATGCATGTGTGGCTGGCTGATTGACCCATGCAGAATTACAGGAATTGAAATGAAGCAATAGACTGATAAATCTTTTTGGTTTGAAAACTGAAGTAATTCATTTACACATTAAGTATCACAATCCATATTTTCCTCTTGCCAGCAGGTCTCCCAGGAAAACAGCAGTGCTCTGTGTTGAAAATAAGTAGCTACTTATGTGTAAAAAGCCGGACAGTAACAACCAAGAGATGAATTTACCTATTTGATATTTCACTAAGAACTTCTTAGACCATTCAGTGCACAAAATACCCTAAATAACCTTTACAAATGGCTTTGAACATATTGCTTGTACAAGTTCTAAATGTCTGCTTTTTAATTGGAAACTCTTAGAATTATTCAATGTCAATGACAGACCTGCAAACATATGCTTACTTTTAACAAACTCAGGTGAGTTACCTGAATGTCATTTTAAGTATTCTCTCTCATTTTTATATCATACGCTTGACTTTTATTTTACTGTAATGGTCTCGCTTCAGCCAACAGCAATTTTTTTTTTCTGAGTGGATTATAAAAAGTCAAGTAGCATTGACTATAAGACATTTTTGTTGTTTCTTTGTTAAAAATCCCATTTGCAGTAATTATTTGAAAACACCTACATATTTCGTGACTAATTCTAATTTTCGACCTCCTGAGTACCTAAGCCGTTATTTATACTTTTATAGTTGGCAATGCATGTTTTAGGGACAAGACAATATACAAAAAATGGTATGTGATATTGTAATGGTGATGTGTCTGTGTGTACTGACTTTATACATCTAGTTAAAATTACTTGTCAGTGAAACGTGGATATACTGAAAAGAAAACACTTTTATTTCATTTACTGTTTAGAGTAACTGAACAATAACTTTGCCATTTCACTCTGATGTAAATTCATTGGGAGAAGATGTAAGTTTATAATGAGTTGTTCTTTGAAAAAGATAGATTAAATAACTTTCTCTTTTATATAAATCTGTAAAATATGCCTAATTTAATCATATTTTTGAAAGAATACTCTTAAATTAATGGAAAAATCACAGACCTCCTGTATTCATACATGCTAGAAAATATTTCATAACTTACCCTCAGAAACTTCGTAATGACAGGCTGGGCCAACCAAATAGATTAACCAAATAAAAACCTCGCAACTTCTCCTATTTTAAAGCTATCATATAGTTGAAATTAATTATTTTTATTTAATTTTTACAGTTCAAGAAAGTTTTGGAAGTATTTATTATAAGGGCAGTGTAAGAAGACTTCTTTTGAAATGCATTGAAAGGAAAACAAAGCTTTAATGCCCGAAATATACTTATTCAGTAGCAGCATTTCTCTGACTTTGACTAAATAAATGTTAGTACATAAAAAAGAATGATTATACATCAAACTAAACACTAAAGCAATGTATGCACACTTGTGCGCATTACAGATATTTTCAGTTGCTGCTTTCATTAGCTGGTACAGTTGTAATAGTCATCTTAGATTTTTAAATACATTCAAAATAAAATACCTATGGTTTTTCAGTCAAATACTTTTTCAAAAATACTTCCACATAACACTAAAACATATGGTAACTAATTTTCTTCATTTGTGCTAAATATCTGATTCAACTTTTAAAAAAAATTTCACTTTTTAATATCATCAACTAATCAATATTTGTAATTAAAATACAACAACAGATTCTCAGGAGTAATAAAATACTACATAAAAGAAACTTTAGAGAATATTTTTAAACACTATAAAAATATTTAAAATATTGACAATTTATACAGCTACAGCATGGAATTATAAACATTTCTACCACTTGTTAACCAGTCTTAGGAAATAAATACTTTGACATTTTATTCAGATATGGAAGACAAGTAATGATCCAATATCACTACATTTCACTAATTCTGAAAATGATGCAATTATAAGAATAGAAGAGTAACACAATGGTATACAGGAAAAATCTGTGCTCTTTTTCCAGTAGAATGCAAATTATAGGTAGCCTGAGAGATAAACAAACATACCAAAATTATTTCAGAAACTAAAATATTATATTTAAAATTAAATATCTCTAGTTACATAATTGAAACATGATATTTGGAAATTTAAGTATTTTAAAATAGTTTAAATTTTTAAACATTGCTTGTTTTTACCCAGTCTATTATTTCCTATTCATTCATCACTCAAATATATTCAACAATAATGTCTTAGTAAAGAACAACACACAGTACCCAAACCAGTATTTTGCAAAGGAGCAAACAGTATTAATTTACGTTTTAATGAGTCCTTGTTTCTAGCTTACCTCAGAAATAAGTTCTCCAGCATATGTGAGTCTTGGAAGTCCTTGCAGCACATTTCTACTCTGCTGAGACCATACATACATACATATGCTTTATATTTATGTGTATCATTCATATGGAAATATGCTATGCTAAAGAGCCTCAACACCACAATGTAAGAAAATTGTGGATGGTTGTGAGAATATCATGCTCTTGAAGAGCTTCATAAAGCATAAGTTATTAAGTAAGCACTGTCTTGAGCCTGAATTCAGCTAAATAAAGATGAAAGCTTGTCAAAAAGTTGAAATGATACCCTAACAAATTGACAAAATTAATATATTATTATAAGTCATGAATAGTTTAACCACAAAATTAGATGGGCAGATACGCTGTTGTTCTCTCTTTAATCAAATTACAAAGCCTCTCCATTGTAGGCACAGACATGCAATTATATTTCCATAAATAATTATTTAAATTATAATCTAAACATTCAGCTACTGTTAATATTTAAAATATATTCACTGATGTTGTGCTATAGTGTAAAAGAAAAAAATATAAATGCTGCCACAGGTAATTATTAGTGGCTTGGCTGTCAGTTAGTCAAATCAACTAAAAGACCAATTACTCTGACGATACACAGGTTGAAAGGCTGGTTAAAGTAGAGCTCATTGCTGACAGTAGGCCGTGTTTGGAGAGTTCTGATTCTACAGTAGTGGGGGTGAATTTCCTGTGAATTATTATAATGAGGATATTTTGCATTTGAATTCACATACAGTAACTTGTTCTCAACTTTAATCTCTTTATCTTGCTTAAACCCGTAAAACGCACAGACCACACTTCGCATAATGCAAGTCCTGAATTACATTTCTTGCTAGAAAAACTAAGGTTTAAATAAAGACATAGATAACAACACAAAATGTTTCCCACAAACCTCTTTTTCTTTCATGCATGTCTGTAGAGAGCTGAGTAGGTCGTGTAAGAAATTCTGCTTCTGAAAGATGGTAAATGGCTCTTGAAAATCCTACATACAGAATACAATCATATCCACCTCATGGAATATGTTTCCCTTCAGAATCATCAACTCCAAGGTGATTTTTTAGATGACTATAAGCAGTCTGGAAGGACTTATCAGTCAGATGAGCAGCCTGCATATCTGACATCTATAGTCTGCTGCTGCTGATTCACTTTCAGAGAACAGCGACTATAGCATTAATTACTTTCAATGACCTGTAGTACCTTCTTTGCTCTCATTTAAAAAAATATTTTGACACACAAATCATAAATTTAGGGAAGTAAATTAGAGAAGGATGGCAAAGTTCTTAAAAATATCTCCTCAATCACTCTGAAGAATATTTTTTATTTGTTCATGTGTTCATGCATGCTGAGCACAAAACCAAAGCACCTTAAGAAATCTAAAGCTTTACTCTCCACTACTTAAAACTTTTCATAGTTTTATTCAAGAAATAAGTATACTTAACTTCTTCAGTCACTAAGGAATTTTAGTACCACATATTGCTGAAAAGAGATATTAAACCAGCTGCTAAAATGTTGGGAGAAAAGACATCTACGTGTTTTGAACCAAATTGAAGTATTAAGCACCATAACGCTGTGTGAGTACTCAGGGTACTACATCAATAATTGTGTCTCTCCTTATACAAAAATAGACTAATCAATTGGTTGCTATTTACGAATTTTATTCCTGCTGCAAAAAAAATAGGATATATAAATTATATAGTCTTATTACATATTGCTAACTGGTAAAAAGAGAAATTAACAGAATTCTTTTTCACACAATGAGATTCTTCATCTCTTCATTTCTTAAACAAGAAATACTGACTGAGTGAATTCCACAAACAATTTAAAGACTCAAAATATCACAGAAACTATATGGAAAAGAATTAAAGCCGCTCATGCATTTGAAGTAAATAAGGCAGAGACACTTTTTCTCCTGTTTAGATGCCGTGTATGTAAATAAAAAATGAAAACTTTTTAAATAGCCATCTTGTGGTACATAATAATTGGCAAAATTACCAATTCTTTTATTGTTGACTGCAAGCACTGGCAGTTTCCCTTGTCCATTACTGAGCTCCTGAATTGTAAATGAAGAGCATCATTATTTAGCTGCATTATTAGCTAATTTTAGTAAATCCAATTAGTTTTAAGTACCTGATATGTTAATGTATTTAGCTTACAGTGTCTCCTGCTATTAGATTTCTTGAGAATAAAAATTATTTCATCAAAATGTGAGCAGACTTATATAAAACTCTATTTGTCTTCATTTATAATGAAACATCATTGTTAATGATGGAGCACTGTATGATGTGATTTGACTTAGAATACAAGCTTAGATTAGCTAGTACTTGCAGTTAGAAATAGCAGAGATTTTATTTGGTTTTATTTGTTGCATTAGTATTTACTTGAATCAGACAGTAAAAGCGGAAAATGCTCAAGTGTATTTCCACCTCGGTAGAAGATTAATATTTGTTCAAACTTCACTGTACTAGTACATATAAGATCACTATGAAATATTGTCTTTTATTTATCAATTCGTCTTTAGAAACTGTCAGTGATGCAATTTAAAGGAGGAAGAAACTTAAACCATGACAGCTTAATTAACACATGAGATTTGTTTTTCTTTGTATCACTCTTAAACGTAGAATGTTAACATTCTACAACACTCTCCAAATGAAAAAAAAAAGGTATATTTCTTTATAGAAATCCTTCTTAAAAGGAGATATCTTTTTATAGCAAGCACCTTATTAAAAGAGGTGAAATTATATAAAATACAATTGCAGAAGGATTATTTAAAAATAGATACCTAAGGTCTGTTAAGTAACATGAAAGGGAAAATATTCATTTTTTAAATTCTACAGCCACTTGATCTGGGATTAGCAGATCTTAGGCAATACTGTATTTCCTTAGACTGCAAACCCTCAGGAGGTTTAAACAAATATTCTTTTTACTCTTTCAGGATACAGTCTCTCCCGGGAAAAAATTACCGAGCCTTTTTCTCCTAACATTTTATACCAAAAAAATAATTGGCAAATAAGAAGAATTTAAATTCTAAGAAATGAATAGTAATGAACTGATAACTAAAATATTGCTTAAAGGTACAACTACAGAGAGATTGCAATAATAGTACTATTCTGTTAAGCTATGTATACTTCATCGAAGCCAGCGGAAAGGAAAACATACCATATCACCACCATACCGCAGGCATTTTCATACAGCCTAGTGCAAATTCAAAGCTTTCTCTGACTGTGTCCAATAAAAGAGCCACAACTATTTTTAAATACATCAGGAGTCCATGACCCCATAAGTAGTAACTTCCCTTTCTTGATGGAGCGCGCATCTCACTTTTGTAAGTGTCAACGGTTTCTGGATGGCTGGCCAGAGACCACGGCATACTCTGCTTTTCTCCCAAAAAGGCCATGTCATTCTTATACAACTTAATCAGTGGCTACATACAAGAAAGCAACACTGCAGCCTTTCTGATCATTTTAATGAGGACCCCTGGCTATTCAGTCATTGAAATATAATTGACTTGCTCTTCTCTTATTTTCATAATAGACACTCCAACCTAGACCACATTTATTTTGCTATAAGAAATGTCAAGAAAGATTGGAAGTTTTCTGAGTGTCCCCATTAAAACTGAAAACATGCCACCCTGTCTTTTGCATTAGCTGCAATCATTTTGTATAGAACTCATTATGCAGATAGAAGATGCAAATGTTTCATCTATCTCACATCTAACCAAGCTGCAAGTGCCAAGAAAATAAGCAGGAGAAAAATAATTTTCTTTCTATGTCTGTGCCTGTGCCTGTGGTGTTTGCATTGTGTCACAATGCCAGCACCCATGTGTGCATGTGTACACATGTGCTCATAGACAACATACACACAGATCAAAGTCCTCATGTCTTATTTCAGGTAAAATCTAAAGGTTGCTTGGCACACATCATCACAGCCAAGGAAGACCATTCTTCTCAACAGAAGCACCTCTATGTAACAATAATTATTACTTTAAAATCAAATGAATAGCAGAAAACATTCGAATGAGAAGATATCATCATGCCCAGGAATGCATTCAGTGTTGGTTTTTAAACAGAATAATGAGCATGTGCATGCCAGATGTGTTATTTTGAATAAGTCCTAGTCACTTACCACGACCACCCGGTTCAGTAAACAAAATATCAGGTAAAGAACTGTGTCTACCACAGGCTAACTAAGTTCTGCTTGTATCTGTCTGGACTGTGACACACATTTCCCAGGTGAACACATTATACAGGATATCTACCATGAAAACTCATTCACTGTTGACTTAACTGTGCAATTTGCAGTGCAAGACAGAAGATATCTCTCCCTGTCAATTATCAACACATACAACATCTTACTGATCCTACCAGTAAATACTATCACTACTACATCATCACTTCATAGTAATTTAAAGACTTGACTACGCAAGTGTAATTACTTAGCATGCTACTAAACACCCAAAATAAAAACCACACGTCTCACAATTTTCCAATCAGGTTTTCAGCCTGGAAAACATTCCCAAAAAACTTTATATTTGAATTATCCATGACATAGGCAATGAACAAGAAATATAATTTCTAAGAGATCTGATGTATTTAATCCTCATTTGAATTGGGGAAGTGGATTGATTTTTACAAGACTTAGAAAATTCTATTCTGATGTATTACATATTATTACAGAGGGGACAGAAAAATCATACTTTACCTTCAAGCGACTGCATACTGAAATAATAGAAAGGGGTGGCAAAACAGATATTTTAAGTCAATATTTAATGTCATACATTATCATTTTTGCTCACAAGAGTCTTGACAATTCCCTTACCCATTTTTAGCATAAAAACATGAAAGTATCATTCTTTCTGGCATATTTACACAGCTTATTTTTGACATCTTTACATACAGGACTTGAGAAGGAGTGTTTCTGGGCCTCATTTTAGCGGGGCGCTGTGCACCAACCAACCCCAGCCCTAGAGCAATGGGGCCGGGTCCTTCCCGTCTGCCCTATGCTTGTCTTCTCCTACAACTCAAAGATGTTGCTGCACGGCACCTTCAGGAAAAAAAGACTTCTGAGCATCATGGAAGCTATCTGTTTGCGTGTACATCCTGTCACCAAGCCATGGCCCCCGCGCGCTCGCACAGATTTCTCTGGGCCTGGCAGAAATAATCAGCGTACAAGAGGGAAAGGAAGAACCCCTAGGCTTCCTCTGGATCAACATCAGTGCACACGTTCATGCTACTTTGGCAACATATGGGGTACCTCACACAGTACTTTATGCACAGCAGCAGCACTTGGATTCTAACAAATAAAGGTTTCAGTAATGTAAGCATGTACAAATACAGCTTTTCACATATGGACAATGTTATGTAATTTAAATGTCTAGAACTGCAACTATTAAAGTGACTTTTATTTAGTCTTTTGCTGCAGCTGCTTTATAGATTTTATGTACAAAACTTCTAGATAATGAGATTTCCACCAATTTTTTTCTTTAATGGAAATCATGAACAATTTTCTCAGCCTTCTCATGAGAATTTCATTTTTAATTTGGAATTGTAAACAAATATATGAATAAGTAACTCCTTGCTTCTATCCCAGCTGTGTGTTCAATAAGAACTGTATCAAATGTCATTCTTGAAAAGAAACTAAGACCCATCATATAAATTAACAAAACGTAAAAACTTTGCTGCTGGTTTCACACACAATCTCTCACACTTTATCATGCCTTTAAAGTGAATATATTTCATGAGAAAAACTAAAAGGACTTCTTTTTGAGAGCTCCTTGGCTGTCTGATGTCTGCCAGGTGAGATGAAACTCAGCCGGCAGCAAACACTTGCACCCTTCCCATTCATCCTTCTTGTCCCATGACACCCTTCCCACTCTCAGGCTGTGGCCAGGCAGGAAATGTGTCTGGCTTCTCTGGCTCTCTGACTATTGCATGACCCTTCAGCCATCCACGTAAAGGACTTCAATTCTTGTCCCCTTCTTGCTACAATCCAATTTAAGATCCCATTAATCCTCTTTTTCCATAGGTTCTCATCTTGCTTCTTGTCTGTGGTTAAGAGGTTTACAATACCATCCCCTCTGGCCTCAGAAGTATTTCCCCCAGACAGTCCATCCAAGAATAGGCAAGAAGATCTCATTCCATGACATACAGGTCAGGAAGCACCAACCCTCACAAGTGTTGTTCATGAACTGTCTCAATAAAAATGCACTTGGTCTGGCAAAGCAGATTCACAGGGAGAAGAAGAAGGACTACCACATAGGCAAACGACCAGTTTTGGAACTCAGTGGGTTTGATTCTCTTTCTGATTCATCTTTTCTCCTGTGAGTTGGAGAAGGAGAAGGCAAAGAAGCTCAGCTTCATCTTGTTCTCTGTGTAAGAGAAGACCCTTTCAGTGAAGAGATTATCACAACCTCCTTAAGATGATGATATCTGAGGACCCAGTCTGCCTCACAGGGCTGTATTGCAGTCCAGAGGGATGTGATTTAGAAAGGTGATTGTGCCAGCCCATGTAGATGAGTGCTTCCTGTGACAAAGAGAAAATCCTGTTTGTCCAGAGCACAAAAGCATCCCTCTCTTGCCATTCTTCAGCAAAGCTCCCAGTCCTCTCTCATTAGGCTTGAAGACCCTCCATACATTGTCATACATGTCTTCCTTGTTCACCTCTCCCTCAGCCACCTCTTTGCTATTTTCCAGACTGTTCCCTATTTCAGGAAACCAGTACTGCTATTCCACCTTGTTATGTCTAAGGAACCACTTCTACAATCTCTATACACAACCTACAAGTGAACTGCTCATGCACAAGAGGATGACTTCAAAAGCAGAAGTTACGTGAAGTGAAAAATAGAAGTGGAGATGGAGGAAAGGTGGCAGGAGGAGAATCTTGTATTTAAACTCAAGGAAAATGATGTTTATCTTCTTCAATTTGCATTTCACTCTAATCAAAAAGTAGTTTTAAATGCTAATTTAAAAAGTACTTTTACAAAAATACATAGAATTATTTGCAGGGTGGGTGGTGTTTGTAATAACTGAGAGTGGCAGAATTCAGACCCTCTGTTTTGTACTCTCTTATCAAAAGTCAGAAGCACTTCTTTCTACTTGCTTTAGGAAAAAAAATATATCAAATCCACAATGAAATGGGAAAATCATAGAATCATAGAGTGGGTTGGAAAGAACCTTCAAGATCATGTAGTTCCAAGCTCCCTGCCACAGGCAGGGACACATTTCACTAAACCAGTTTGCTCAGAGCTCCATCCAGCCTGGCCTTGAGCACCTCCATATGTGGAGCATCCATAAATTCTCTGAGCAACCTGTTCCAGTGCCTCACCACCCTCACAGCAAAGAACTTCCTCCTAATACCTAACCTAAACCTACTGTCTTTCAGATTGAAGCCATTCCCCCTTGTCCTGTCACTTCATGTCCTTGTAAAAAGTCCCTCTCTGCCTTTCTTGCAGGTCCCCTTCAGGCAATGGAAGGCCACAATTAGGTCACCCTGAAGCCTTTTCTTTTCCAGGCTGAACAAACCCAATTCTCTCAGCTTTTCCTCAGAGGAGAGGTGTTTCATCCCTCCAACCCTTTTGGTGGCCCTCCTCTAGACTCGCTCCAACAGGTCAATGTCCTTCTTATGCTGAGGACCCCAGAGGTGGATGCAGCTGGATACATGTGGGGTGTCACCAGAGCAGCACAGAGGGGCAGAAAGCCCTCCCTCGCCCGGCTGGCCACACTGCTTTGGATGCAGCCCAGGACACATTTGGCTTTCTGGGCTTCAAGTGCACATTGCCAGCTCATGTTCAGGCTCTCATCCATCAGCACATCCAAGACCTTCTCAGCAGGATCATTCTCAATCCTTTCATCCCCTAGTCTGTATTGATAATATACAATTATAAAAACATTGTGAAATTGCAGGTTCTAGGACATCAGTAGTGATGTCTTCTGTCATGTGCTCTTAACAACTCATTGAGACCTTTGTTCTTCTGTGCTGATTGGCTATGTTGACTACAGACTGCAGGAAAATGCTGGAAATGGCAAGGTGGGGCAAAAACTCTTGTGGGACCATGTGGACCAACCACCCACCGGCCAGTTCCTGTAGAAAATTGGTCCCAAGGAGGCACTGGCCCATGTTCTTACAAAACCTGCAACACTGGTATCCAGGGAAAAAGATGGGAAAACAGACAAAGTCTCTGACTTGAATTTTCAGAGCCATGCAGGGGTTCCCCTCCCTCACAAAGACCTCCAATTTCTCAGAGCAACATTTTTTTGGATTAGTGGACATGGCTGGACCACTCATAATCCATCTGAGATATTCTAGAAGGTCTCTACTGGGCAGATGACAGATCTGTTTCAGGCACAAAGCTCCTCTAGGGAAGCTCAGCATTTAGCCATCTTCTAAGTACCCTCTGTTTCTGTGCTATTTCTACTTCTCCTTCTACTCCTAGAAATCCCAGAAAAGGATCTTACTTTCAGAATAAATTCTGGGATATTTTCATTTTTTACAGTGTCAAAAAAATTTTATCTATGAAAAGAAATCAAAGAATTCCTTATTTGTGCTAATGTTCTTGGTGACAGTTTTGGTTCCACTATTGCAGAAGTGGAAATTACTTTTTTTTTTTTGCCTTTTGAGCTACTCTGCATATATTTATCACGGAAAAATAGCAGGGTCTCAAATATTATACTGCACAAAAAGCAGCTTTGAGAAAGTCTTTTCCCAGCAAACATTTCCATGCACCAAGTGGTCATTTCATTCTTTCGTTTGCCCTGATCAGAGGAGACCTGCTGTCACCCACAGCAGCAGTGTGTCTTGATCAGAGTTTGATTTATTGGAAAAAACAAAAAGTTCTGACTAATTTACTTGATGTAAATCCAGGATACTTTGGACACTCCAAAGGAAAAGTGGGCCACTGGGTAAAAGGAGGAGATTTACAGCCACTTTCCCACCACTCTGGACCGAAAATGTAAGAATACAGCCATCAGTAAGAACTCTCTAGTTCTCTCAAGTAGGCTGATGGAGGGGAGAAACTGTATTGCTACTGAAGCATAAATAAGAAATCTTACAGGTCAGACAACTCTGTTGTGTGTCAAAGAGAGATAATAGATTCTATCAGGAATTAGGCATCAAATTCCTTCTTAGAGTCTGAGTCCTACTTGACACCATTTCTAACAATAAGCCACCAAAGACATCAGGAAGTTATAGATGCTTAAAAATGGACATGGAGCCTGGAAACAGGAATAGACACATGGTCACTATATTGTGACATGTTCCACACTTGCTACATTTCACAAGTTACCAACAACAGTGTTCAGACCTGTTAAACCTACCTTCCCAGGCTTCCGTATTTACCAGGGATTAGTTGGAGTTTTTGGTTTTAATCAATGCAGTACTGTCCTTCTCTTCTTATCATTTATAATGTGCTTAGCATTTGGAAGTATTTGCAGTTTTCATACACATATGCACATACACAGATATGTGTGGGCATGCATCAAATGCCACTGTAGCTACAATACAGTATATTCAGTGTCCTATATAAACAAAAGATTTACTCTTTTTCCCCTACATGGGGAAAGCATGTACTTCAACAAAATGAGCCATAACCAAATATCACCGCAAAATCCTACTTCTGAGGAATTTCCAGTCAATCAAAAAATTTAAATTATTTAAATATCTAACAAAAACTCTATCTCTGGATTTTCAGACATTTTTTTGTCTGTCTCTTTGCTTATACTGTGTAATACTTAAGAGCTACACTCTGTCCTGACTGATGTTTTTTGCTTTTTTTCCTCATTTGAACAGGGGAAGCCTAGGGCAGTGGATGTCACTGGGAGTCAAGGTACCTCACAGACAGGCATGCTTGCCTTCAGCAAATCTACAGATTTGGTCCTTGGGAACTCTTGGTATCTCCAAGGAGAAGTGGCAACTAAAAAAGCATTCTGAGTATCCACATTTCAGATGTAAACACCTAAATCCTTCTGCAACCTTTACTCTCCCTGAGGAGGATGGCTGTTTAATTGCAATGCAAACATCTAAGCTGCTCAACTCTTTGTGCAATCTATAGCACTTTAAGAAAGAGTCTTGTCTTATACAAAAGTCTGGTCTTTTACAAATAACTAAAGACAAAATAAATCATGCCTAGAAATGCTTCTCTTTCTCCACTGACCCTTAACAGCAGAGGATGCCTAATTGGAATTTGGAGACCTGCATTGCAAGCATCTACATTTGCTCAGATGAGCCCCACTGCCAGTTGTCTTTTTTTCGGTGGGAAATTACTGCGTATCCCATCCTAATAGGGAAACAGTGATCATAAATGCATCAGTGATTCTGAGATATGGGAATCCCTGACCTTGGTGACGTCTCATATAAACCTCTTTCAATGTGAGGAAAAAAAGCACTGGTCGATCCTTAAGTATGGCTATGTTCAAACACAAATGAAAGTTTCTTCCAGACAGTTAAAGCTGTACAATTTGTGATGCAAATTGAAGTTCACAGTAAAGGGCTCACCATCAGGGTTTTATTTTGGCTGCCTATTTGAAGATATTCCCTCTGGGATTCAATCATCACCCTGGTAGTCATACCGAGTAATGTCTTGCATTACCAGTTATTGCACAGAAAGCATTTTTGGAAGGTGGCCCTTTGCATCCAAAGTTCTGGAAAATGTAAAAATGCAGAAAGAGACAAGCAAGTAGAAGCAAGTTTCCTTAGCTAAAGGTATTGTTCCAAGTCTGCCAGCAAGCATGTCTCTCCTATACTGAGGTCCAAGACACGTACCAATATAGTTTGTTTTTTCAAGTGTAATCAAGTTGACATCTATCTACACTGATTACACTTCAGAAGGAGAGAGGGAAATTCGGGAGGTGGGAGAAAGGTTCTCTTCTCTCTGGTGGCTTCAGAAGTATCCTCCACAGGGTAGCTTGGGCCTCTGGGCATAGCCCTGAGAGATGGGTGGTGCGTAAGGAATCGTGCCGGAGGTCTTATGCCTCAGAGATGCTCTTCCCTATTCCTGCTTCCTCCTCAGGGGAGTAATTTGTTGCTGGTCTATACCAGCAGCAAATTATAGCAACCCCTGTGCCAGTTTCAACTTGCATCTGAGAACTGGAAGAGGCAGGGGAGTGAGGGACAGAGGGCTTTGGCCTTTGCCTGACCATCTGCCTGGTGAAGCACTGGTACTATTTAGTCAGTTTTCCGCCCACTCTCCAGTGCATGATGCAGGGAAGCCACGGTGACTCTGAAGCTTCATAGTCCTGACTGCGCTGTCTGTCAAACACAACTCAATCTGCTCTTTTCTTCTGACTCTGGCAATTCACAACAATACAAGAATTTCCAAAAACACAATGGCCAGACCCTGCTCCATTGAAAGCCTTTTTGCATCAGGAAGACTGTGCATGGCTCAATTCTAAGCGCTTCAAAAGCCAGTCAAAGAAGAAATGCTGACTACTTTTTATTGTATTTGTGTAGCATCCCAAATGCCAAATAACGCTGGTCTTCATGCCTTTATTACATTGCTCTGCAAATGACAAGATCCTACTATTGCAGGATGCACCAAGTGAGTCTGACAAGTAACTAGACGACCTTTATACAGATTGCATTTTTATTTGCCCTTTATGGTGGCAGTTTATCTCCATCCTCATTTTCAGCTCCTTGCATGATAGTCCAGTGGGTTTCTACTGCTATTTGGTTATCACTTGGGTTTAAAATCATTGTTACAAACACAAGTCTGTCCTCATTACCAACAGCATTAAATAAAGATCAGCTTATTAAGAGTGGGAGTGCTAAGAGATTGCTCTTCTTTTACTGGTCTTGCATCCTAGGCAAAAGACAGTCAGGAAATCAGGCTCTTTCCATTAATATATTACAAATGTACCCTATGACCTTGAATGAATCTCCTCTGAAGAGAACTAGCCCTTCCCCTGCCTGCCTAATTCTGACAGTGGTGTAGAAGACAGAGTAACAACTCACTTTTTAAAATGTAAATTCACACACTACACCTACATTGGTGTTGTAATCCACACAGAAACCATTTCTTGTATCTTCCTGTTTCTACTTCTCTTGCTAAAGCCATTTCCTTGACCTTTATCTTGTCCCAGTACGTAAATATAAGATTACCAGGAGACATTTGGTTGTTTCTGTCTGGGAATCCTGCCGTTAGCTAGCACACCCTATGTGCAGTTCGTGCATGGTCTCTTGGCTGACTTCACTGACCTCCATCTGTTAGACTGGCTGTCTAGCCAAGTCTGACAAGTCAGTCAGACTGTTTCACAGGTGCCAGCAAGGATGCACTTGGATGGACAGCACGCACAGTAATGCAACATGTCCTACCTTCTTTAATAAAAAGCAAATTTTTGGCATGGTATGGCACTACTGGTTTTGGACTGTCATCTCATGCTTCACTTCCATTTTCAGGGAAGTCACTGAAGGAGGGAGGAAGGCTCATTATGAAAACATTAACTGAAAGACTTTCACATGCCTCTCAGTTTGTATCCATAAGTGCAGTCCTTCTCCCTGTTCTTCATTAGAAAGGGAAGTTGGTGTGCAGCACTTCTATTTTCTCCTTGGTGGCTCCAGTGTTTCCACAAAGTGTGGTGTGTTAGAAGGAACCAGTAAATCCAAAGTTCTTGCCTGAACATGTGTATTTGAGCTTCACTTTCTTGAGTGCATAAGGAGAAATTTGCATAATAAATTGTAAAATAAGGTGTAAATAATAATTGTAAATAAGGTGACTTTTGGTGTGTCCTGAGCTCTACATGGGGTTACAAAGAGATATACAAACCAAAAAAAGGTTTAGAAAAAGCCCCACTTTGCAATCACTCGCTAACACACTGTCTACACTCCAGCTCTACATCGTATTCCTGCAGAAGCTCATTCCAAGTCCTTTGTCTCTGCAACCAAAACTCTCAAACATGTCATTTATAACATGACCAACACCTTTAAACCTTGGCTACAGGCTCATCCAAACTGAAAAAAGCCTCCAGCAAGCTCGCTGGATCATTGCTTATGTCACTTGCCCACTGCCTTCCGATAACACCCTCTACCATGTATAAATTAAATTAAACCCACCAAGCACCTGGAGATAGAGCAAAGTATCCACAAGGAAAAATACTGAAGGAAAAGTACCAACAGCACAGGTAGAGCTATAGTAGGGGAACATACTCAGATTAGGCTATCCATGCTGATTTGGGTGATCATTTACAAACTTGGGAGATGATGGCTTATGAAAATAACAAGCCATGTATCAGAAACATTGGGTGTATAAATAATCTGAGAAAAAGACTCTCATCTGCTCAGAAAATTCTCCTTGGAACTGAAACAGAGAGGTTTTCTAGTGGAATCTATAAATATTTATATTTGGGAGAAGGAGGGAATTTTGTATCAAAGATAAGCTTATAATCATTACAACCCTGACAAAACACAGTTGGTATTTAAGAGCAGAATCACCATTCTCTCTGTTTTGATAACAGCTCTTGCTTTATATGACACTAAACTTTAGTCAGAGTTTTGGTAGGCTTAGAGGGAAAAAGCAGAAATCATAATTGCCTTACTTTTCTACAATTAAATTATATACTTATCCAACCAAAGAGTTCACACTTTCAAGTATCAATATGACACTGATCCAAGGCAATTTACTGTGCTTACACCAAAACACATTACTACCCAATATTCTCTCAATTGCACATGTATTTTAATACAGGTGCATAACTTTTAGAAGTATTGCATTGGCATTTTAATTCAACCGGTTTTACTTACCACACACATATGCAGAGACAGAAAACAGTGTTGTTAACACCCAGATGAGCAACAAACTGAAGACTTTAATGATCAAGTAAAGCCCAGCTCTGCACTTGCCCTTAATTACTTAAATTCAGAAAGCCTGTGTAACATTTTTTTCTTCTTTTATGAGATTTTTGATCTCTAACCATTAAATAACAATATGTCTCAAAATTTACTGCTCTGAATTTTAGTATTATATGGCAAACACTTTGATGTTTATTCAGATGAGATTTCCTGCAGGTGAATTTGGTGTTATTAGTTGTAAAAGTATCATAATTGTGTAGAGCTCATTTTTATGTGAAGCATTTATTCCAGTGGCCCTAGTAGACTGGAATAATTTCTTAAAGACAGAACACTCTGCACAGCAAATTTACTACAGGTCAGACTGCAACTGATTAAAATACAATTGTTAATATAAATGGTTTCTCCTCTGCCTTGTAGGAAAAAAAAAAAAAAGGAGGAAAGGGGAAAAAAATCAAGGTTTCAGGCAGCAAAGTGGTAGCAGAAACTTGGTGATATTCCCCTCCTTTCTATGTACCTATCTCAACCCATTTGCAAACCACAGCATCGGCTCCACGCTGCCTCAGGGATGGGAGACCAGAAGTGCTGCAAACCAGGACTGATGTGCCTGACAGAGCTGCACAGCAAAGTCTGAGTGATGGCCTGAGCCATGCCCGGCAGTAGCCAAAATTATGAGTGGGTTTTCTTTCCTGGAGCGCTGCATTCGACTACAATCACAAATGTGGCATATGCAGTAGCCAGTCAGCTGCCAGTTGATTCTATATATATTTTTACATTAAGTTTTTGAAAGCCATGTAAGAAAAAGGTTTTGTATGCAAAGAAATACGCTGCAGCTTGGTGACTTACAGAAAGCTTTGGGGGTCACAGCCAGAGTGGTACATTGGGAGATCTTGCTTGGCATACGCCCAAGTGCTTTCACTTAAAAGAAACATTCAAACCTCAGATATCTCTGTGTAAGTGCTGTAGCTTGTCCCAGTGCAGATGGAATTCATTTAATGTGTTACTGTTCCCCAAATCAACAGCTGCAAAAGATGGTATTCACCTAATGAGGAAAATTAATCACAACTATTTATATCTGGATTTTGCTCTAAAGGAGTTCAAATGTAAGAATAAAAATATCTCCTTAAAAAAATGAAGAGGCCAAGGAAGACAAAAGAACCTAATGATTGAAATAATCAAAAAACCCTAATGCCTTTTTTAAAATAGTTTCTAAGTTGCTAGATAAGTGGAGTAGAATTTAGTTAGAGGGTGAATCTTAGACTGTACTGAAAATTAGTCATAAAACAGTCATATCCTTCCATGACAGCTTTGAAACTTGGGGCTTTTGACTCCACATTCCCCATCGTTTTGTAAGAACATGCAGCAGTCATTCTCAGATCCCATTTTATTGTTTGTTACTGTGTTCATGTTCATGGACGATTAAGCACTCTGAAACTGTGACTAACATGTGGTTTAACAGATAGTTTTCTCAAGTCGCCATTGAAGATCAGCTCTAAAAGATGAGAATCTGCACTGACTATCTGCAGACTTAAACTTGGATCTTTAGTGTTACAGCACCAAATAATGTATTTGCTTCTAAGGATAGTGGAATGCTTGAGAGCTGATGACATCTGTAGTTTAGCCACCTATAAGAACTAAGTGTTTCATGCTTAAAAAAAATTATCTCCTTCTTGACATACACACAAGCACACACACAGAGAAAATCAGCAGCTCCGTTAAGAAAGGGTTGGCAAGTGGCTTGCCAAGATCTCAGGTGTATTTTCACCGAGAGCTCTAGGAACAAAGCATGTGGAAGATTAAGGAGAAACAGACAGTGAAAAAAAAATTTTTCTTTTTCTTTTGTTTTGATCAGAGTTCTGTTTAGATGCAAATGATCTGGGAAGTAGTATCTGAACACCTACATTAAAAAAAAGAATTGGGAACAATTTTTCACCCTCTCTGGGAAAGGAAATCAAATCAAATCTACAAGCCTTTCTGCTATGATTCATCCTAATAGAATTTGTAACAGCCAGGAAATTAACACTAAACAATGATGCTTGTGATTAAAACATCTTGAGTGACAACATTAACATAATACAGAGAGAGCCTCACTGCCCGTCTACCAACAGTTAAGGTCCATCCCCCATACACAGGATGCTCAAGTAAGAAAAAAGCAGGCCAGGTTTCTAGCTGCTAATCGGTGCTGATACAAGAGCAGTGTGCAGCAGCAGAAGAAAAAGATGAGATTGAAGTGAATATTGCACTAATGAGCATGTTCTTCCTGATGAAAGATTTTAATGTAGGCTGTAAATCTCTCTTTCACACGCTTATCACAAATGTCTCAATTTGGTAAACTGGATAGCAGAATTATAGGGGTAGATGCCAATGAACATGTAGTTAGGTCTGCAGCTAAAAAGGATTGAGGTGTTTTGACTCTAAATCCTGCAAGGTGCAGCTTCAAGGCACCTGAATTTCTCCGATGCCTGTGCAAGGTCTGTAGTATTCTACATGATAACAAGGTCTCATTAGGCTATGTCTGTATTAGGAAGTATTTCAACCCAACAAGAGCCAGTCTGTAGTCTTGAAGAGTTGGTGCTGGGAACCCAGTCACTGCAGAATGTGCATTTTGTGGGCTTACATCACAGCATCCCAGCCTGCTCTGAGGAGGATCCTAGACCAAGTTCCTCATTTCATTTCTGTGAGAAAATGAGGAACTGTGAGAGCATTCTGCAATGCAAAGCACCTGTTGTCAATGCGGATGAGGAGAAGATTCAGCTCAAGAACACACCCCGGATCAAAATGAAAATGTAACTGCACATAGTCTTTGCTGCCTCAATTCATGCCTTCAAAAAGTGAACTGCCAGGATAAGCTGAAAACATCAGCTTATGCTTAATTTATCCCAAACTGGAGATCAAGCATTATATTCACAAACAGGTTGATGTTCTTCATTCAGTTCATAGCCAGGAGCCTCCACAGAGCATGGGAGTTTCATTGCAATAAAGACTTGTAGAGAAGCACTTCAACTTTTTTATCCAGTCAGTGAGCTAAACAGGATTAGGCAGAGCAGAAGCAGACAGGACTGATTAGAAATGTAAGTCCTCATATCAGCAGATAAAAAAAGAAGCCATTGAGCCTAGGTGCTCTCCAGTCTGCCTGAGCACTCTGCAAACTGAGCAACTCTACCTAAAGGAAGAACCACAAGTTCTCTTTTGCTGTGCCTCAAAGCCAACTGCTGCTGGCTTAATGTGGAGCTCAGTGTGTGGGTGTTGTTGCCTGTGCCCTGGGAAACCTCCATGAGTTCTAGCACTCAGTCTGTGTACTGGGCTATGGGTTTGCAGAGCCCAAGAGGGCTTAGGAATAAAGTGAGATCCAAAATATAAGCCTCTACATACTGATGTTCAGTACAGGGAATAAAGAAACCAAACCAACCAACCAACCAAAATCAATTCAATAAGCTCCAAAAGACTTTAAGGGCTCCTAGTATTAGGCATGCATACTCAGGAGCACAAGACTCCAGCTACACTGAAGAGCTTTTAGAAGCTGATGTAGGTGTTCACTGTTTTTTTTAATTAAAGCACTCAGGTATACCATAACTGAAATTATTTTTGTGCTCAATATGTAATTTTAGTATCTTTACCCTTCTTATTTCTGCCTTAATCATGGTTTGCAAAGACTTTACCAAGGCTACTTGGCATTTTACATGCATAAATCTTATCCACAGCCTGTTGAGCAAACCTGAGATGTTCTTGGTGAGTCTGAGAAGCAAAAATATGGGGGAAAAGCCAGTTTTCAGATCTCTTGGACTCTCTTAGTATCAGACAGCATCTGTCCAATGTAGTTTTATCCAAATTAGAATGCATTGACGTAAAATTGGGTGAAACTTCACATTCCAAACTGCAGGGAACATATAGTAATGCGATAGCAACTATGTTTCTATGGGTTATTTTAAATTTAAATTTAATTTTAAATTAAATTTGAACTAAGAACATTAAGCTCTTTTTCTACTCTATTTTTAACTTGTATAACCAATATTATATAAAAGAACAATTTGAAACATCCTGTAATCATTTTGACTGCAAAATTATTTTGTTTACAGATCATTCATTAATAAAGGCTGAAACTCGGCCATGGTAAAAATAGCAATTAATTGACTCTTATTTTGAGTCACATGGTAGCTTACAGATGAAATTATATGTTTGTGTGACTGAAAATAATGAATAATACACAAAGGAATTCATGCAATTATATGTCTAGTGTCCTGTACAAAGAACCAGTGAAGGCACAAGATCCTTGTGTTAGAAAAGCTAACTAAAATGCCATCTGCAGTTGCCAAATGCTGGGGAAAAATATTATTGCAGTGAGAAATTCAAAAAAACAAACCTATTTATCTGAACTAGCCTTGAAACATGCGTGCAAAAGTGAAACAAAACAGATATCGCTTTTTGGAAGCATATGTATTTTTAAGCAAAATGTGGACACAAATGTCCAAAGTTGGAGAATGAAATTAAGATGGGAACGGTGTATGGGGTTCCAGTTCCACCCCGACATGAAATGAATCCAACTGCAGGATGTTGCATTGCCCTTCTTTCCCCATCTCAGCCCTGTCCAAGTTCTGGCTACTTATTCCCACCTATCCATCTTGAACCAGATAGCTGCTCTGGCTGCAAACTTATTTTCTCCACCCACGTACAGAGGTTAGTCTGCAGCTGTTCTGTGATTTTTTCACACCATCTAAATCATCCTGTCACCAAACACTAATTTCAGTATTATTTTCTAACACCTTCTGTCCTTCGTAGATCTAACGATGGAGCCCCACATCTACTAATCTGACAATAAACTGGCAATTTGAAGCACCATAAAATAGCCAAACACTGGGTAATCAGTGACAGAGGAAACCTTTAAATCAGAGCAGTTGATGCTAGAGGCCTCAGGCTGTCTCTCCTATCACCATAATGATCATTTTGGCACTGAATGGAAAAAGGTCCAGGCTTCTCTCTCTAAATGAAAGGAATGGAGAGTTACGTCACAGAGGCTCAAGAAAAAAAGACTACGCAATTTTAAGCTATGTTTTGAAGACCTTGTTTGCTGTAACAAAGGATTGGACACAGGTGTGTTCCCACTGCTCCCAAGATTCTTCACATAAATTTGAAGACGTAAGTCCACCAGGGCTGTTAGATGGAATGATCCAGATTTTGACTGAGGTAGTCCTTAACCTAGTGTCTTCTGGAAGTTTGGAGGATGTGCAAGAGGTGGGATCAGTCTGCTATAAAAACTTTAGTGTTTCAGGTACACTTTTCCTTAAATATCCACTACTGGCCTAGAAGGTGGTATGGGATTCACCCAGCCTATGACTAGACCCAGATGGTGCCCCTTAAATTTTCATATTCTTGTCTCTACCAAATGCTGCTTAATGACTAGAGTTATGAAAATATAAAACCGAGTTGGTGACACAGGTTGAAAAGAGCTCTCCCTTGTCTCTGTTTCTCCTGTCTTACACAGTGGATATTAGGGACTGTTTCTTAGAACAGGAGTTTAGGAAGAAGCTACGGTAAGCTTTAGGGCTAAAAGAACAACCTAGGATGAGAACAGGGTATTTTATTAGAAAACCAGGTAAATTAAATGAAACAGTAAAGAACTACTGAATCATAAGAAAAGCATGCTACAAAAAGTACAAGGTAGGATAGGATATGTAAATAAAGATCTTGTTCATCAGCATAAAAAGATTCCTCTGAGGAATCAAGAAAACATCATACAGGAAAAGAAAAATTGGGGGGTTTCTTTCAAAAGCTTTCAGTAAAATTCAGCAACAGGGGGGACTATTAAGGGATTGACTATGATTTTAAGACTAACAGCTTGGACATTAGAATTAAAAATGACTGGGATGATGAAAGAACAGCAAGAGTGAGTTTTCTGTATTACAGGTGATAAATTGACACAATTAAGGCAGTATTGCCTAATATAGAGACGACTCATGGCAGCTGGCAAAGAAAAACAAGAACAAAAACCTGGGGTCATAAAAGATGCACATGACATGAAGGCGGTTGGGCTGTAAACTCACGAGCACAGAGGCAGAGCTGCAGGTTTAAACCTCCAGCAAGCGGTGTGGCAGCAGTTGTGTGCACACATGCAAGATGTGCATTGGAAAGCCTGACAATACAGCAGGCTGCACCTTGAAAAATAGGCATGAGAAAATTGTCCTCAATTCACCCAGGGAACATTTCTTATGGTTTGGGAAAGGGCTGAGCTGCTTTTAGAGACTGAGACGTGTACTTCCATCTTTTTAAAAAGGTTTCTTTTCCCACCAGGCCCAGTTGATGCAGGTGTGATTGGGCCACTGCTGAAAGGCCTTGCAGCATTGGCTGAGTGCAGCTGGGTCAGGGAACTCACTGTAAGCAAGGACAGGTTGTGGTGTCATGGAAAGATTTGTGTGCCCTTCCCAACCCCTGTGGTCAATGAAAATGTGAAGCTGAGGAACAGCAGAGCTTCATTCTCACCCCTCACAAAAGCCAGACCGTTCAGCTGCATTTGGAAGAATATGAAGTGATATGAGTGTTGTGACAGACCACCAGTACGTCCTGAACTCACATTCTTTGATTTTAATCAGGTTGTTCCTCTTTCAGAAAACACATGCAAAATACGCAGCATTCATGCAAACTGGTTGGTGTCCCTGTCCTCCAGGAGCAACAATTCCTGTGTGATTTCCAGCACTTGCTGCAACCCTTCTCTTGTGTCAGTGCCCACAGCTGCAGCCAGCCGAGGCCCATAAACCAATGAGCCACAAAATGGGGATCACCAAGTACCAGGGGCTGCAGTGGGACCCAGACCTGGATCACACACCTCCTGTAAAAAGGGAAGACAAAGGCAGGATGCAGAAGGGTTGTCAGAGAAGCATGTCCTGCCTGCTGAACCACACTAAAGAGACAAGAAAATACCACTATCACAACACCTGCCTGAGTCTGAATCAGCAGTTAGATTAAACAAGCCTTTCACAACCCACACAACAAATTGAATAAACAGTGGGGGAAGAATATGAGTTTCAACTTCCCAAAAGTCAGATGAACCCTTCTAACTGCTGGTATTAAGTACAGACCACCCTACCTTACCAGCTTTCATCCAACAGGTAATCAGTTACAAAGGGAAACATCTCTGCTGGGAAAGACTGAGAGAGTTGCCCTGCTCAGAGGGTGCCACAGCAGAACTGTCAGTGTATTTGTCTTCAACAGCTGGACATGTTTACTAAACCTCCTTCTCCATGATCAAAAAAAAAAAAAACGCTGTGACCAGGTCTAACACAAGGTTTGATTGTCCCACAGACGATCCCACAGGAGAGCAGTCAGAAGCACATTTGGGGATGCTCTCAGGCACAGTTTAAGTTCCATTTTTCCAGACTTGAGGAGAGATTTGGAAGATGGTTTTCCTGATATCAGCCATGGATCCCTTTTCCTACCTAAAAAATACACTCTGCTAAAAAATCCACTTGCTTTTAATTTCATGTAATCAAAATCAGCAGTCAGGAAAATTCAAAGCAAGTATTTTTGCTTTGAATCAAGTTTCTAAACAGCTTTCCTGAACTGCTCCCCCATCATTATCATCATCATGTCACTGCTAATGGTCATGTTACCAGCCCTTCATTTTTTATTTTTTTCTCTTGGATCCAAACTCCCTTTTCCCTAATTCACTCTTCCACCCAGCCAGGACAGCTCTGTAGTAACCTTTCCCAGATCTCCAAAAACAGCTTTTGTAACTTGTTCTCAGTTTGCTTGCACCAGGGGAAGGGAATCTTGTGAGTTAGGCTCCCCTCCTTCTGTGCTTCTTCACCAGCACACCAAGGTGCTCCAGGTCCCTCCTACCCAAACCCACTCCCCTCCAGTTCCCCCCCAGTCACCACCTTCCCAGTTGTCACCTTGTCTGCCACACAGACTAAACTATTCAACCATATTTCTAAACTGAGTCTGGTAAGTGTTCTAGCCCCAAGCAAAACAAAACAAAATCTTCCTCCTCACAAGTGTTGGAGGGGTTTAAATAGCTCATTTGGCAGATCCAGCTGAGAGCTGGGATGGAAAAACAATGGGAGGAGCCGGGCTGAAGAGGGGCAGCAACCTCCCGCGGAGGAGGGTGAGAATTCGCAGCTGGGGGAGGCAGAAAAAAGGTGGAAAGCTTTCCAACCCTGTCAAGGAAATGCAAGGGGGAATCGCAGGTGTATCTTACAGGCTGAGTGAAATAAGTTAAATTCTATTAGTGGGTAAGTCAATTTAAATGAAGTAGTGGAGTGCTAAAGAAAACAATGCAACAAAAAGTGAATAGAGGGTAAGTGTTTTCATGGAGTAATGGTTCATATAGTACATTATTTTCTGGCAGGAAAAGAAGAGGGAATTTTTATTTCATATGTTTTTTGATTTTGAGTAGCCAGAAGCCTGATATGGGTAAATAGGAGATAAAATGTGGGGGTTTTTTTTGTTCTTTTTTTACAACTTCTTCCAGTAGTCTCTCCATGTTTAAAAAGTCCTACAAAACTAGGAAAAGCACGAAAAGGAAAACGCATGCACCCATATAAAAGTGGATGTTTACATTACTGACTGAATCTGAATATTTGTCACACAGAAAAAATACACAATCAGATAATCAAATCCTTATCAAATAAGAATAAATTCTAATGTAATTTTGTATCAGAATATTTGTTTTTCTTTTTTAATTGTTTTGCAAATTCTGAGCACTGTGTTCAGTGCACTGTGTGCACTACAGTAAAACCAGCACTGAAGTAACAGAAAATAAATCAACCTATAAAACCCTCCAGCTTTATAGCACATACAACCCATGAAAATGTGATATATTTGATTGAAAATTATAGTGAGTTGCAGGACTGCAATTAGAGTTTCCTTGTATCAAAATTTTTTCATATAAGGGCAGGAGAACTGTGAGAGTCTCACATGATTAGTACCCACAGTCACCCACAGGCAAAATCAGTGTAAGGCAAAGAAGAATGGTAATAAAAGTAGTGAAAACACTATTGCAGAGTCTCCCTGAGGTCCAAAGGCGAATTTTGAAAGTAGCTACAGAACATCTAGCCCAAAAAGTTTTACAGGTGGCCAGTTAGTCTGTACCATCTATGAGGAAGAAGACTGCAAAACAAGGCAATGAATGTTACCATTGTTCCCTGCCTGCAGACTGGCCTGCAAACCCAAAGCAGGCACCCGCAGGCAACCAGAAAAGTTGATTCCAACAAAATGTTTACTTTGCCACGTGGCTAGAGGAACTCTGCTGCTCAAGATGCACAAAGTTTTCCACTGCATGCTATGGTGTCTCTCCCAAAGGGAGATGAGCTTGCTGCCGCTTGCCCCCTGCCACACAAAAAAGAGCAGCCATTGCTCCACCACTGCACAATTGCTCCCATAAACAAGCGTTAATCACGCGCATTATGCACGACATAATACATGTGAGCTTGTCAGCAGGCAAACAGCTCCATCTCTGAATGAGAACCCTTTCCAAATTAGGAGAACCAAATTGCACAAGCAGACAGCTGTTTGCTGACCTACCTAAAACAATTTGGTGGTCTCAGCCCAGTTCCTCACGGGCAGGTGCCTGTTTCGCAGCAAACACCAGCACCATTCGCGTTAGTGACGAGCTGGCTAGCAGACTCAGTAGGAAAGCCAGGGCTGGCCTTGCCGAGGCTTTTTCCCCCCTTGGCCCCAGGGCTGATTCCCCCAGGCAGGGAGAACAGATAGGGAATGCTTGGAATGACAGTCAGCCCCCAGCCAGAGACTAAAAAGAGAGCATGAATTTCCAGTCATCTCAGCCTAGCCCACAAAGAGTCTGTTCCACTGATAGCAACAGAAAGAGCAAGAGCAGTGTGGATTAACAGAATAAAAATCATCAAAAACAGATGGATATTTAGAAAAAAAATCTAGGACATCATGGCTCTGTTTAGTGGGAACCTTGCTTTTCTATATCTAGAAATCTCATCCTGAATTCAGCAATAATGAGCTTGATTCTCCACAGCCCCCTTATTTCCAGTATCTTCAAGCAAAACATGAGTAAGACATAAAGATCATGGGCTTTTAAAAGTTTCCTTTTCACTCACTGCTTGAGGATTTCATTATAGTGTAGAGTAATAATGTACTTTTGTACGGAATTTAGTCCACTACTTTATACCAATTCTGCTAACGTCATAAAGAAAGAATTTATGTCAGAAGCCAATTACTTATCTCAGATAAGTAGAGGGATAGAACCAAGATATCTTAAATGTCAGAGCATACTTTTAAGCCACCAATGTGCAAACATTACAGACCAGAGTTTAATATGCCAGACTTCAAAATCATCCAATTCTCCAATCAGCCTGAAAGGACTTGTATCAAGTATCTTTGTGATGAATTTTAGAAGTTTCCCTTTTCCTTCCAGTTTAGGGCAGAGCACATAAAAGAAAGAAAACTGATGTTTCTGGAGTAGATTCTCCACTCTCGGTCTTCTGCTGCCTGAAAAGAGCATCAGGACCACTGACACTCCAAAATCATAGAATGGCTTGGGTACCTTGTTCTGAGATTCAGTAAGTAAGGAGGCAGCTCTGCAGGCTGTAACATAAAATTCAAGTTACTTGTCTGAAAGCTGTCACATGGGGTTAACTGGTGTCACTACCACCTTCACTTGCTCCAGAAACTCTGAATTTGAATGTCAGAAGCTTTTGTGACAGAGGCATCTGTAAATAATTAGCACTGCTTTGTTGAACACTAATTGTGCAGCTGTGCTGGAGAAAGTCTCAAAATAGATGTTATGAACTGCAAAGGACCAAATTGTCTCCTTACTCCCGCCTGACCCCAGAACACCAGAACTGTTAAATCAGAGCATGGCATGGCCTCAAGGGCCAAATTCACCTCTGGGTGAATCTTTTATGAGTCATGTGCTTATTAATCAGCCTCGCAGGGTGAGGAGCTGCTGTTTGTCAGGAACAATGATGATAACTGGTAGTCTCTTTATCCAGCCTTGGGTTTGCCATGTGGCTTACCACGAAAAAAACTGAGGGGGGAATGGATTCATAAGTCACATAGAGTTCACTCCATCAGCAAAAGTACTGTTTTGAGTCTCTCTTCAAAAAAAAGAGCATACCTGTGGATTCCACTGCAGTGCTCCTTTCTTTTTCAACACTGGGAATTTATGATGCTGTACACAAATAGGTCATTTTTTCTTCATCAGTTCATATCTCTTTATGTGAAATAGAACATACCCCACCACCTGGGAGAGGACACTTGCTACTCCCATAACACCCTCCCTGCACCTGTTTCTAAGATTTTCCAACTTCCAGCCCCTCCAGCTGCCCTATTCAATCAGTTCTCAATCCCATTCTTGTGCCCTTCTTCCTTCATCCGTCTTAGTATTGTTCCTCAGTTACTCTCCAATTTCCCAAAATATCAACCACATACATCTATGACACCAGTGCTTCCCCTGTAGTCCTCCTAAGAACAGCCGCTGCACACATAGCTGTATGCATATAGCCACTATCTTTCTTCCTTCTCTAATCTCAACTCCCTCTAAAATGCAATCATGCTTTCAAATTAGATGGATCATTTTGGCTTCTGAACTAGGAAAACAAAGAGCAAGATCAACCTCCAGCTTCCTGAGATTAGCTTCTTATTTCCTTCCTGACAAGTGTCCAAACATAAAGCGTGCAAGGAATTTCAAAGCAGTTTTTAATGTTCTAAGTACCTTTCCAAGTTTCTTTTGGATGAAAGGACTGTAAATTCATGAACATGTTAGCTATGTTATGGCTTCATTTCTCAGTGAATAGTTATTTGTGAAAGAAAATCCTCTTATCCCATACTGTTCATTACTCTGGACTCCTATACTTCCTCCTGCACTTCCCGGCAATTTCACCTCCTCAACATTGGATTTCCCTCAAACTTTCAAACACATCTTCTCTTACTTCACCCCATTATACACAGTATCAGTCATTGGAGCATCTCATCTGCTGTATCCCCCTATTTCTCCTTCAGTCCATGAGATTCCCCTCCAGGTTTTATTGATTTTTTTCTTCATTGTTTTCCACTTTTCTTCAGGAAGTTATCACCCACCATATGCTTGCTCTGCTGCAATTCTCTTTCCCCAAGTGGCATGTTCTTTTGGCCATTGTTACAACCAGTATAGTTGGCTAGGTCTGACTCAGTATGGCCTTTCTCATGTTAATCTAAACTGAAAGTACAGCCTCAATCTCTGCATCTGTCTTCTTCCAGCCAATACAATATCCTAGCCTGGCGCTATGGCATTCTGTCTAAAATATTTAATCTTTCTCCTAAATGTTATGCAACTGGAATTAAATTATTGGACTTGAGTTCTTGACCACAGTACAACAATGCACAGATAAATGGCACTTGGGTTTTATATCTCATTCAGGTTCTAATGATTTCATAGCATGGTCCTTGCAGCTTTCTCCTGGCTACACTAGATGCTCTCAATTTGTGGAAAACTGAAACCGAGATTTCTCCTGAGATTATCATTTTGACTGTCATCCCCACGTGTTAACTTGCTGTTGCTATTTCTTCTGCCACATGAGACTTCATTCTTAGACTTCATTCTTCAACTTTCATTGATTTCAAGGACCGAGATAATTTTACTTCTCTCAGCCTTGCTTCTTCTCACCTGTTTCCTTAATGATGCCAGTGGAGACAGTCTAAGTGCAATGGCTGGTTTCCCATCCTTTGCCCCATTCTGCCCATTGGTGGCACAATGGCCCAGTCAGTAATATTGCTCTATTCTAACCTCTGCTCAAAATTAATTTATTTCATGGAACTCACTTTCAGCAGTTCAATTTGTTCATGTTAGAAGTATTGAAAGAAGAGTGCTGGGAGGGATGTGGAGAAGTCAGTGCTGTTTAACCAAGAAGTGGGGAAGGGGAGGCACCTCAAATGAACCCATTGATGATTTCTGAGCTGCAGCCTCATGTATCCCCTCCTCTCAATTCATACGGGCTTTTTTAGACTGTGTTCCCATAAGGAGAGAGAGTATGCTACACTATACCCACAGGTAAATGCACAGCCAACAACCTGTCTGTAGTGTTTATTACAAAAAGATTTGCCCACATGGGCACATAAAGAGAGAATGCTATGTCATTAAGACTACCATTATGACTCTGTGATGGATATCCTGAAGTGGCCAACCTTCATATGGCCACAGCAGCTGATTGCTGTCACCCCTACTGCAGCGGATGCTGTGGAGTCTGGAGCAGGCACACCCTGGAGCCTTGGCCTGCCTTTTCACCTCTGTGATTTGAACCATGCCCACTTACAGTCATGTGGCTGTTCCTGGGAACAAATCAGAATAGAGGTTCCTCCTGAGGAGAGCTAATAATGTAGCTCAGGCAGAGACCCTCCATCAGCAGCAACAAGATGCTAACTAACATAAGGCAGAGCAGTTTGCTGGGGTTTAATTCAAAAGGCTATCTTTCTTTTAGTAGTAAAGTCAGGAGCTGGAGGGGGTAGGGAGCTGCATGAGTGACAAATAACAAAGCAATGTTACACAAAACAACAAATTCTTTATAGTAAGAACTTGAGAGCAACTAGCCTCTTCAGCAGCTCAAACCGTGTAGGACGCACTAAAGCAGTTACCAGTTTAGAAAGCGAGTACCACAGGAAAAGCTGATTTGCTAGGCAATATGTTGTATCTTCTGCAGAACTCATCTGAACTAATTAAGAAGACCATAGCCCAAGAGCTTTTTCCAAACTGGAATTAATATTCCCATTTTCTTTCATTTCACAGACCTGAAATGATCAGCAGCTCTACATCATTTTTATTCCTATTCTTATCTTTGTCATCTTCAGATGTCTCCTCATCTGCACAATACCAACCTACAAACTAGGTTTATTTTTGAGACAGAAGTGCTCCTAAGCTGACAGTGCAAAAATCTGTGCCACAACATTAAAAAAAGATCACTTATCCCATTAAATGACTTAACATTTTGTACATCTGAAAGAAATAATAAATATTAATCCATGCTACTTTCTTCCTGCATAAGAAAAGAGTAAGAATTTCTTCCCAACATGTAATCGAAACACATCCTCTTTCAGTTTGAAACTATGGGTCCTTGTCCTGACACTATCTGACCATATAAAAAGTTGCTCTTCCTCCTATTTGTAAGCCTCCTTTAAGTACCGGAAGGCTGCAATGAAGTCTCCTGGAAGCCATTTCTTCTCTAGGCTGAAAAACCCCAGCCTTCTCAGCCTGTCTTTGTAGGAGAGGTGTTCCAGCTCTCTGATCATCTTCACAGTCCTCCTCTGGACTTTTATCTGTAAGAGTTCACATCTTTCTTGTGCTGAGGATCCCAGATCTGGATGCAGAATTCCAGGTGGAGTCTCACGAGGGCAGAGTAGACCCGCAGAATCACCTCCCTCAACCTGCTGGCCACCCCTCTGTTGATGCAGCCCAGGATGTGGTAGGGGTTCTCACAACTCCTCTGGGCTGTGAGAGCACTCTGTCAGATAAGTTCAGCAGCTGTGGGTTGGGTGGAAGTGCAAAAAGATCCAAAATGGAAATTACTTGACTAAATATCTGCCACTAGATTTCCTTCTTCGGTGGTATTTTCCAAACGCACTTACAAATTTCTTTTCTACACACCCTTTTCTCAAGACTCAGGAAGAATAACCAATCCTAAATTTTCATATCATTGGCATGAAGTCCCAGCCACTATAACTTGCAGTCCTGGATGCCTCCCTTCTCAGTTGTTCCATTTGAGTGTCTTGCAAAGTAATCTCACCAGAATCACCATTTGAACATTCTGAAACAAATCTGCAAGAGATAAATCTGAACATTCTCAATTGCACATGTATGAGGCTCCAAAAGGAATATTTTAAACTCAAAAAAATTGCAACATACAGTCAGAACTTTTCCAGCTGCAGCATATTTTGTGGATGTGATTCCCAGCTTGCAGGACAGAAAGCAAGGTGTTAGCAAGAAAAGTAAACAAGTCTGGAGCATGTATTTCAGTCAGAAAAACTTCCAAAGCATAGGCATGTAATTTTCACCCATTTAGATTTTTTAAAAATCCCATTAAATCCCAGCGGCCACAGTATATCAGATGGGCTTTACACATTCCTTCAAATTCAACTTCTTAGTATTTATCCTTGTGAATTTTGTTTAGAGACGTCCTCATGGTCCTGTGTAGTTAGACCAGCTTCACGCATTTTTGTTCTGTAGTCAAATAAATGTCAGTCAGCTTTACCAGCTGCAACCATATAATTACTTGATTGTGCTGGCTGGACCTGTAACAATAAGTTAGAGTTCAGAATTGCACTTACAGAGTGACTTTAGCTGGCAGATTTCTGCCATGCCCACAGCAATCACGGCCCAGTTGCTTCTTTCCTTGAGACTTTTAACTAAGTACACACACCAAGGAGCTTTTTTTCATAGACCTGTCATTCAAGAAGTTGCTTCACCAGCACTCTTGGTTCCAAGTCATGACATCTACACAAAGCAGGTGTACAGTGCCATGTGGAAACATCACAAATGTATTTGTTGTTTACAAACATCTGTGCTTAAAATGTCCCACTTTGCCCAGATTATTGTGGAAACTGTGCTTGCAAATAAAACTTGTCCCTACTTCCCTGGAACATTGGTCCCTTGATGGGACTGACTGCTGCATTTTAAAACTCTTTTTAGATTAGTTATGTTCAATAATGCAATTATTTGTGCATGATTTTGTGTTCTTTCCACACAGTACTGTATTATCCCAGTTCAAGACTGATCTTACCGGTATAAAGGCCAAGACAAAGCAGGTACTGAGTAACTTAAGAATCTTCTCAATGTCTTTTTTTCACCAGGTCCCCTGGTCCATTCAGCAGTGAGCCCAAATTTCCCCCAGTCTTCTTTTTACTGCAACGTACCTGCAGAAGCCCTTTTTGTTCCTGTCCCCTGCTAGATCCAGCTCCACAGGGATTTGGTTTTCCAAACCTCATCCCTGCATGTTTAGACCATGTCTGTATATTCCTGCCAAATCACCTGTCCTTTCTTTCAACTCTTCCTTACATTTAGCTTGTAAGCTCCAGCAGCTCCTCGTTCATCCATGCAAGCTTCCTTTATCGCAAAAGATAAGGTCCAGCAGAGCATCTCCCTTCACTGGCTCCTTGATCATCTGTGTCTGGAATACAAGTGCAGTATTGTTGTGTCTTGCTGTGCCATCCCTCCTGCAGATCTCAGGGTGATTTTCTTTCTCAGAAATACAGCATTGCTCAAGCAAGTGTTGTAGTCTTAATTAGAGATTACTGGATATGCATCTGTGACTATTGAACACAAGGAGCCAGACTACACTATCACTAATAGATATTTGGGATCACCAGGAACGCTGATGCTAGCCATGTACACAGCTAAATATGCAGAATGAAGTCATTTCCTTGTAACTGAAATTTCTCAACCATTTATATGTTAGAATTTCTCAACCATTTTAATGTTCAATATGCATTTATACTCACATGTGCTATAGAGTTGCTGGTACACCTTACAGTACTGCAGTGAGATCCTAGAGGAAAGGATGGCTGGATTTGCTTGTGTTTTGAACAGATGGCAGAACACATAATAGAGCCATTGACTACCACTGGACTTCCCCAAAAGATTCCAACACTGTTTTTGTCCCATTCTAAATTAAAAGAAGACTATTCTACTGTGTGCCAAGATGCATTTGTAGATCAGGTCCAGACAGAATTGGTTCACATCTGCATACTGAATAGCAGGAAAAACAAGCTGTATAATCAGTAATCTCCTATAAAAAGAATCCTTAACTTACTTCCTTAACTGATATATTAATTTCTTCTTTCTCTATTCATTATTTGAGCCTCTCTGAAGAACACACTGTAGAAATACATATTACAAATATTGATATTTTCTATATGTAAATAATTCCATGAGGACAGGCAAGTAGCAACTCTTTACTGGCACCAATGATACTTGTATGTACAAGCATACAATGATACTTGCACAAAAGACCAGACTTAGTGTTGAGTCCTTCCATTCCTGATGAGTTCTCAGATCAATATGTGATATCTGTGAAACACATGCTACCTTATTAGAGATGCAACTAATTCCTAGTCATTCGTGGGCATCATATGTCTGGGAATGAAAACAGAAAATATCTAATGTCATTATGTAACAGATAGGACATAATCTGTGACATAATAAACAACAACAACAGAAAAAAACCCCAAGAAAAATCGCTCTGAACACCTTAAACATGGTTCAGGCATGTGAGGACCAGTAACTCACTGGGAACTGCAAACTGTGGACACAGGAGCAGGGGTCTGCTCTGCTCAGGTCTCAAAGGCTTTCTCCCACATGGCACTCTAAATTATACATGTGTTTGCATAAATCCATCAGAACTGAAGCTCAGATAAATGAAACAAAAGTATTTCCCAATTGACCTATCCTGCTCAACATTTTGTTTTTTAAATGCCCTGTTCTTTCCAAACAGAATTATATGAAACTACTTGTAGCTGTAATTAGTAAGGAATTATTTCTAGACACACAAAAACTAATTCAATTTATTCCTCATATTTAAAATAACTTTTTAACATTTATAAAATTTCTCCCAAATAACATTTGAAAGTAGAAGTAAAATAGCGCTAAATCTGCTTGATGAGAGTTGATATTAAGAAGCTTTTTTTTAAACGTATTTTTTACATAAATATGTATGGTTTTTGTTGGCTTTTCTAGGGCTTGATTCTGAGAAACAGCACCTTTAATCCTTCACGAACAAAACACAAAAAATACCTTACTGATACCAACCATGGGGACGAATCCTCTATAACAACCTGTGGCTTGTCTGTGGACCTTAATTAGTCAGAGAGATCATGATATAGAGCCTCTTCAAAGAAGGTAAGAGTGGTAGTTCTCTATGGAGGAACAGAGCAACCTTTTGTACCTGGTAATTTAAGGAGCAGCAACAGGCTAATCCGCCGCCAGCGCGGGGCAGAGCATGTGCTGTGGTTCTCAGCAGAACAGCAGGCCCCTAATGAGGTCTAGGAGTGGATAGCAGCTGGTAAACTCAGTGCTCAAGTAGGAGGCTCAGAGAGCCTTTATTTGATAACAAAAGGCTGCAAATTGCTCAAAGGCCTGAGCAGGCAATGAGAACATGTTCATATGGTCAGCCAATATACAAATTTCCCAACAAATATAACAATATATATGTTTTCATTGCAGCAGGACGTGGTGGAGTTTCTGAGGGCTGGGCATTTCAGAAATAAGTCATACATCGACTTCTTGCTAGATTGAGCCCCTCAGAAATTAAACCAGCTTTTTTCTCTGTGTTGTAGCAACTGGACTACATATATACGTGTATGTATTTGCATTTTCATCTTAAAATAATCTCAGGTGAGCTAGGAATAGAGTTAATAAATCAAAAATATTTTACTGCAAATACTATTTTACTGTATATATTCTGCTGCCACTTGAGTCTAAGAATTCTTGAAGTGTAACAGATGGAGAAAGATGAACTATATATCAATCACAGGATTTTGACAAAGGATATCATAAACCACAAGTTCAAAGATCAACCGTTTAAACAAGGTCAGAAACTGAAATTTACTCATATTTTTAATGCATCTGGCCTTATCCATTGTTTTCTATGTAGTATTAGTATAATTCCAGAGGTACACAATTTTGTGGAATTGTGTGTTATAAGCATGTTTCAGTAGCAGTGACACATGGGACTCAGCCCCTACTGGAAGATCACTATGACTTACTGTTATCACAGCAAATACTGAAGTAATTTGTTGTTTCCTGAAAACTGTGTAAACAGGAGCTAGAATCAAATTTTGATAAAAAAAAATAACAGTATGTTTCTTATCATTATAACAGGAGAATAACACAATTATAGGCAAGTAACTTAAAATAATTTCCAACAAAGCTGCAGTTAATACAGACAAATGCACTTGAGGAAATCTGGTTGAGGGTTTGTGTTATAATCAAAAAGGTGCAAAAAAAATTTCTTCAATACTTCTTAAAATTAATAAGGATCAATAACATTAATCTGGGACAAAAAAATACGGCAAGTTTTTACCTAAAATTTGACCTTTGTTTTTTTCTTGGGCTGTGAGACTGAAAATAACATCAAACATGGACTCAGATACTCTCTTGCACTGTTCCTAGTAATTAAAATCTAAAAAGCACCATATTTCATCAGGTTTGGAAAAGGAGATTCAACAATTGGCAAGTCATACATCAAATATAATATAGGAACCTCAGGAAATCAATTTCTCCAATAAATTCTCCATAACAATTATACCATCTTTCCCCAGCCACGTGAGTTAAGCATTTTTTTATTTACCTGAGCATAATGGTAAACAGAATATTTTTCTAAACCTTCTTCCCTCAAATGATGAAATTGTGGAGCGCAGCACTGTTCACAAATGAGGCATTGAATTCTCAAAAGTAGGAGTTCCCCAGTTCTGCTGCAGATATGAGGATGGTTTAAAAGCGGCCACACAAAAGAAGTGAATAACCTGCACTCAAGCTGAGCTGGCATTTCCAGCCCTGGACACTCGTGTCACTGGAGAGTGGCAGCACCACAGCAAGGTGCGGAGCCTCTCTGCCCTTGCCAATGTTGCTGGCCTGCCCCGTGCCCTTGGCTTGCAGCACGCTCGGGGTTCGGGGAGGGGCATCCCCAGAAGCTCCCCCAAGAGACAAGGCAGGCTGCTCTCAGGCCTGCTCCTTTTCACTCAGGACGTGCCTGCTCTCCACTGGTTTTGGCAGGTACCATTTAGGATGAACACAGTAAAGGAATAAGTGTACACTAAACAGAAATATTTTACGTCTATGCAACAAATGTGGTTGTTGGGTTGGTTTCTCTTAATTAGAATGTGCTGGGCAGAAATGCAACACAATAGAGTATTTTACAATGACACTGGTATAAGAAAAGGAACCTCAAGGCAGAACATAATTTAATTAACTCTATTGCAGGAAATTATGATTATCAGAACTCATTGAAGTTAGACCAGTGTGTAATCACCTACAGCTTTCAGAAAATATATGCTACTTTAACTTTGATGAACTTGACTCAATAGCACACCGTCTGAATAGGTTCTCATTTGTGAGCATTCATTATGTATTCAAAGAGCTTTGGTACAAAATAAATTCTCAGGGCTGTAGAACCAGACCCCTCCTAGACTTGTAATAATGTTGTTACAAAAGCAGTATATTTGTCGTGTTTTCTGCCTTATAGCTACATTTTAAAGCAGAGACTGGAAAGATTTTATACTGTCTTTAAAAACAACAGTGCCAGGCAATGGATAAATTTGAAAAACAAATATTCAAGAATCTATAGATATAAAAAAAATTATGATTTGGGCCATGTATTTTTTACTTGGTGAATTTCAAAGCCTAAGACTAGGCCTCTAAAAAGGCAAATAAAATATTAACTTGCCAGGTTACATTAACATCCACTCCCATATATTGGTAGCCCAATTTGAAATGAGAAGCTGACCCAAGAAGCCCCTTCAGTAGACAGGATATATGTAAATACCCATGCATGATCCTGCAGCATGAAATAAATACAGATTTTGCTGCAGATTACATAGGGGTGAAATTTAAGTCTTTAAAAAGTGCATTATATAGATTAAATGTTAGGGATAAAATAATATTGTTGTGGTAAAACTCTTATTAATGATTATTGATTTAGGTTGTCTGAGATATAAAAAGGCAAGAAATGTATAGTAATATAGATCATCTTTTTTTTACAGAAGATAGATACAAAACACGGAAGTTAGTTTTAGTTCAATTGTTGAGACAATGTAAGCAGAATTTGACCCAAAAAACTGCATGGGAAAGATGAGAAGCAAAATCAACTGCTTTTTAAATTAATACATGTTTCTGAATATTCTGTTAGTATGAGTATAAAGTTTTGCAATTTACATCAAAATTAGAGGATGTAAGAAAACACGTGTCACACTTGCTATTGAAACACAGTGTTTAAAATGGTATGACAGATTATTTTATGGTTTTATGGAAAACTGTCATGCAATTGTTCTGCAGGCAAGAGTAACTCCACAAATGAACTGTGAGTTTTATTTTCATGATGTTGCATGTGAAAGTAATTTCAACCACTTCACACTCAAAACCTAACAAAAGGCTGCAAAAAATCTTGAAATATTCTAGTGGGAAAAAAAAAAAAAGTCCAAGATTATTTTGGTCTTTTAATAACACATTTATCCATTGTTTCTTGTCAATAGTCTGTAGTTCTGATAGACAGCTTGTAGCACTGGATGGGGATAGGAAAATAATGCAAAGAGGATGGCTCCCTGGAGCAAAGTTTGAGATGGGGCCAATTACCAAAAAGAGAGTCCAGGTCTGAATAAAAGTGTAAAAACCTGGCCTTATTGACATTAATGGCATACTCTCAATTATTTTAATATGGCAATGTTTCATCCCTGGGGAGAGGGAGCAATCACCATCAATGCAAGGAAAGAGAATTTACTGCTTGTTTCATCCCTCATCCTTTTTAAAAAGAGGAAATATTATCTGTTCCTTGTGGGGTCTCCTCAGCACTACTGCTTTTTGCTACACTTGAAAAGTAGGAAAAATATTGTGCACTTTCTGGAGTTATTTTTCTTTCCCAAAACCTTTCACCAAAGAGGCTACTGAGACCACAAGGCCTGCAGCAGACAACTGATGATCTCATGTGCTTCTTTTGCTTTTTCAATCAATAAACCGGTTTCAGATCATCTGATGTCAACAGAAAGCAGCTTTTTTTGTTTGGTTGGTTGGCTTTGCTGGAGGCTAGACCCGAGGACCTGGCTGTGTAACAGCCTCTTGCGCTCAGAAGGAGGCTCTCAGGCCTGTTGTGGCACCGGCATCTGCTTTGTGCGCGGGGATGTGCAGAGAAGCTTAAGTAAGTGTGGGAAAACAGCAACTGCAGATCAGGATTTGCCATAAGGCAAGACCTAACACATAGCTCTTTCTGGTTCATCACAAACAGATGGAAAAACACATAATAGGCTCCAGCTAAAAGTCTTCTGTTCTATTATCTTTCTTATGAATGTACCACTGAGAAATTAGCAAAGTTGTTCAAGAACACAAGAACACTCACAGAGAAAGTAGCTATGTAATTGCAGAGCCTTTTTTGTGTTAATAGTTTTCATACAGATATGGGACACATGATAATTACAGGAATATGTGTTCACTGTAGCTCACGAGCATGGTAATTTCTACAGCCCACAAATTTTAAGCAACGCGGCGATCTTTAGAGCACAAAGGAAAATTAGGCTCGTCACACTCACAAACCCAAAGCCTCATATGCAGAACAGGGGGAGGTCCTTCTGCAGCAAAGAGCCCCCTTCTCCTTCCTTTTTTTCCCCATGTGACCTTAAAGGGTGGCAGGAATTAAAACAAACAGCAGGAAGAGACTGTCTGTACTTGTGGCTGCTCAGTGCAGCTCAGGTAAAGCCCCTCCAGACACAGGGAATGGTGTATAAGCTTCTCATACCAGCTGGGATTTTGCCTTGTGCCAGTTCCAGCGCAGTTTCATTTGCCGAGTTTGATACAGAAACTCTTGGAGTTAAAATTTCCCAAAGGCATTGCACGCTGACAGCCTTTTCTGGCGGGGGGGGGAAGTCTGGTGAGAAGGAGCAGAGTTTTCCCTACTGTAGGTTGGGCAGGGTAGATAAGTTTGCTAGTTTGTTCCCTCTATGATACCCTAGCACAAGAACCTGGGAGGTGTCAGTTGAGAAATAGGTTCAGAGAAGCTAGAATGCAACCAGTGTTCCCCCAAAAACACTGATTACATAGAGGAGGCAAGTTCCCTCTATCTCCTACAGTATAGAGCTAGAATTTGCAGGGAGACTCAAAATGAATTAAAATTGTAGAGGGATTTTAAATTGCAGAATACAGTTAGACACCTTGGTATGGTTTTATGTCCTCTAACCTGAGGCCTCTGCACTCTAAACATCCACATCCCAATCAATCATCCAAACAGAATAACCCACCCATCAATTACAAAGGAAGCCTGTTAACACCACATCAGGGACAGGTACCTATATGTGATAAATATCCATGTCTCATCTGGCAGGTGACTTCCACATACTGCCACAAAATATGGATGGCCTCTGGCAGAACTTTTCACCCATTCCCTGTGAAAGTTAACCAGTCTGTTGGTTGTGCGTGAAAGTATCTTCCCCTTCCTTGCTTGTGGAGAGACCTGGCATACCCTGTCTCTCTGCTGGTGGCAAGCATGAGTCCTCCATGGCACTGTCTGACAAGAACAATTTCTTCAGCTGTTTAAAACTGAGTCTGCCAAGCCACCATGGACTGCCTCAGACTGCCTGACATTTTGCACATATGTACACTGTGTTGGAAATTAGTGTACTAATTCACTGTGTCCTAGATATACCCTGCCTCCAGTCTGAAACAGGGTACTCAGGATAGCATCCTACACACTGCTTTGTAGTTGATTCCCCCAGGTGTGCTCCACATGGCCCCAGGTGGGGGTGAAAGGCGCATTCACTCCTAAGAAAACCCTGTGTTGCATTCTGTATCCCTAATACATATCTAAACCAGCAATCAAGTTAAAGGATTTGCCCTCATTTTGTCTTTCCTTGTTTATTTGGAGAAATCAAACATGCATCAGTGCTTCCATACGGACAGATGAAGAGCCTCAACGTCCCTCCTCTTGCATCCACCTGCAGCCAGAGATTAACTATTTTGTTCCCAGTGGAGTTACTATCACTGCATACGAGTGGAAGACAGAATGTGGCCCACTCTCACTTTTTCAGTGTCAGTGAAAATAATTCTCATTCACAGACAAGCCAGCCTCCAGCGGCAGTCACAGAGGAGCAAAGATGTTTGTCTGCCTGGCCTGGTGTCTAGCAAGAGAATACAGACAAAACAAAAGTTAAAGACTGATGCCACACGCCAACTGTTCTCTTATTCCTGTACATGCTTATTGTACTGCACTGGGAGCAATTAAAGCAAACCTGCCCTGGGAGTGCTGCAGTTGTGGTGTAACTCTGTGCCAAGTGGTGGAAGTAACAGCAATGGCTGAGCCATCTACTGCTGAGCCACAGAAAGGGCTGTCTTTGGCACGCTTTTGCCTGAGGAAATGTCCAGCAAGCAGATGGAGAGATGGGCTGAGGCTCTGATGTGCTGTTAGCCAGCGCTGTGGCAGCAGCCTCATTCAGTATGGTGTCCAGCTGCTGGCAAGAGCTTCAGAAGTCACTCCATGACTCAGCCAAGGCTGAGCAAGTTGCCACCAAGGGAGTTAAGTTCCTATAGCTCAAGAAAGTCAAAAAAGGAGGATAGTAAGATAACGCTGAGTATTTAGTAGCAGGCAATGCCCAAAGAAAAATGCCAGGTGAAAGAAGTGAAAATAGCAACTTCAATAGTCTGACTCTACAGGCAAATGAGAAAAACTCAAAAAAAATTAGTTAAAAACAGCCTTCATCCCAACATCCAAGGACAGGCCACCCATGAGGCTAACAGAAGGACAGAGTTGTGCTTTCAGCCATCCACTGCCCTGGAGCACAGGCACAGCTGGCAGTATGGCCACAGCTGGCAGCATGGGCACAGCTGGCCTCCCAGCCCAGCCACACGCAGCACAGCTGGCTGGCAACAACTGCGCCCAGCCAAGTGGGAGTCTCACACTGTGCACTCCATGAGCTCTGCCCATTGTCCTCCCACCAAGATAACCATTTGTGTGAGCATCAAAGCTGATGAGTCCCCCACAGGTCAGTGTCCTGTGATTGGCATCTTCCAAAGATGCCAAGAAAGAAAAAAACATCTTTTGTGGAAGCAGGTGGTAGGCTTTTTTGCCATAATGAATTCTTCAGAGGAAACAAAAATCTAAGTCATGAATCTCTTATGAATATCTGCACCATTTTACTACTTACATACGTGGCAATAATTTCAGATTCTGGCTGCTACTGGAATTACATCTGAATCCAGAGCCTTAGTACATTTCATTACTGCTTAAAGAATATCCACAGACATATTCTTATAATTCTTTTTTTTTTTGTAACTATACATCTCTATGCAGTTTATCTGGTCTTGATCTTTAGATATTAATTCTATATTAGTGTAAAACAAGTTAGCTTTTAGTTATCAACACATTGAATTATTGTTGTGGGTTTTCAAATAATTAAAAGAAAAAATTACAAGGCCATCTACAAGAAAAAGCTGTAGTCTTGTGACCCAATTCTTTCTGGTCATGCAAGAGACTTATGGCATGTTCCAATTTCTGATATTTCCTCTTAATATTCTTTAAGATAATTACATGCACTTACAAAAAGGGGACATAAAGAGAAACTGCTTGAAATAATACAAATTACAACTCTAAGAATTCAGATCAAGAAAAAAAATTGCTGGCTGATCCTACAACTGCTGAAGTTCCTTAAACCCTTGTCTCCCAGGAGACTGATAGAGCCTAATGAAGATAAATTATATGTTGCACTGATTAAACTGCAGTTACCAACTGAAACTACATTTATTAGAAAATAATCTTGCTTCTACTAAGCAGCTATACTTGTTTCAGCAGGTGATAAATGAATTGGATTCTAAGATATAATCTTCTCTCTAAGGTAGTCCACACCCAGTATGCTAATTTCTAAATACAGGTTAATGTTTGTATTTGCCTGCATGCTCTTTTTGCCTTAATAGAAGGTCACCAAGGGATCTAAAGAATCATCCATCCTATTTGTCCTTTTACTTCTGCCTGAGTGGCAAATAAATGAAGAAAGACCCTGAACTTGGCTGGCAAGTTTTCTAACATGCAAGGTGGAACAGAGACACATTGGTACAGAGGTATGCATGGGAAAATTCTGCTTTATAGAGGCTCGAGATACTTTTGTTCGACTTTCATTTTAATTTTCCTTCTAAATGTGCTATTGAAATTCATTTTAAGCACAAGACAAGCTTTTCAGTAAGTATAAAAAGGAAAGTATAACTGAAACAATGAATAACGCTCAACTCACCATCCTTCCCATGAAGTCGAACGCCAGCTTCTTTGAGGAATTTGTAAATGAGCAGGAAACCACCAGTGACAGCAAACTACACAAACACAGAGCTTCACACAGGCCTGTGTAGAGCTACATTTCACAAAAAAATGTGTTTCAAATCTCTTCTTATGCAGCAAGAATGTAAATTTGCGGTATCCAGTCACTGAATTTCCAAGCACTAAGAACTCTGTGCTTATCAGCAACATCCCTCGCAAGTTTTATTAGTATGACTGGAAAGAGGGTAATGTTTAACACGAGCATCAGACCCTTCTGCTTTTGGTAACATCCTGTGACCACTGAAACCACACTAAGAACTAGTTAAATCTTTTTTAAAACAAGTGAACCAGAAATACCACCTGTGGATTTAAAGAATTTGTGTTCTTACAAAAGCATCTGACATTTCATTTTTTTCATTTTGTTTTGTTAGAAAATATCACCTGCTCTGGAATGTCCTTTGCACAAGGAGCCTCTTATAGAGGTTATAACTTAAAGAGGTTATCATTCATAACCTCTTACTAACAACAGTCTACAATTCTACGATGGTCATTAAAAATCATTCTTCTTCTTGGTTTCACTGTGCTCTTCAGCCCCTCTTAGTTTAATAAACTCACATTTTGAGGAAGTAGTTTCTTACATTTTGTCACAATTAATCTGCTAGCATAATACTCCAGCGAAAAGGTAAAATGCAATCTTTTACACTGGTTTTTGGTGTTGCCACATTTAGGTGTACCATCCTGGGCCTACATCTTGACAACTGGTCTTATGAAGAGGATAATTTGTTTGGAATCATGCTCTTAAACTTGCAGGTCCCTGGCACAGCCATGAAACACATTCATCTTTGCCTATCAATAGCATTTCCCCTTACTGTAAGAAAAGCAACCCAAAGATATGTTTTGACATATGCAGCTGCACAGCATTCAGGGTAGCATTAGTCAGTCCTCCTTAAGTTTTCTCTAAGTTAGTCACTAAACTCTGCAATATTCCAACAACAGTCAGTATTTGTGATTCCATTACATAATTTTTGCTACTTTTAGAAGAACTAATAGTAAATGTAAGACTGTTGCACTAGAAATTAATGTTCATATTCTTTCTTGTAAAGCAACCAACTTTTTGCAGAATCACAGAATCACAGAATCGCAGAATCACAGGAAGAGCTGAATTGGAAGGGACAGGCAAAGATCTTTGAGTTCAACTCCTGGCTGTTCCTAGGACACTCTAAGAATCATACCACGTGCGTGAGATCATTGTCCAAACACTTCTTGAACTCAGTCAGGTTTGGTGCTGTGACCACTTCCCTGGGGAGCCTGTGCCCAATCACCCTCTGGGGGAAGAACCTTTTCCTGATATCCACCCTATACCTCCCCTTACTCAGCTTCAGGCCATTCCCTCAGGTCCTGTCACTGGACATCACAGAGAAGAGATCACTTCCTGCCCCTCCTCTTCCCCTCACAAGGAAGTTGTAGACTACAGTGAGCTCTCCCCTCAATCTCCTCCTCTCCAGGCTGAACAGACCAAGTGACCTCAGACGCTCCTCACACGGCTTTCCCTCAAGGCCCTTCATCCTCATGGCCCTCCTTTGGATGCTCTCTGATATCTTTATATCTTTCTTATATTGCTGCACACAATATTCAAGGTGAGGCTGCACCAGTGCAGATCACATACAGGTCATAACAATTGAAACTGATGTAACATAAAGGTGCCTATTCTAAGATATGACTTGGTACAGTCCCTCAATATATCACAGAAATAAATAAATTATAAAGAAACTATTCATTGAGTACTAACAGATGCAGATCTGAATGTCAACGTGGACTTCTATCTCTTGGATTTCCTTTTCAGTTACATGATAGAGAAATTAGTTTAACACAGGCTTATAATTATTTTATTTTCAGGATAGTTCACCTGAGAGGTGGATGAAATTCTTGGTTAGCTCTTTTCACTATTAGTTCATTTATTGTATTTTTATTTTCCTGAAGTGCCTACAATAGCTGGGGGATGGGGCCGGGGCTGGGGTGCAGCAGAGAAAGAGCAAAATAAAAAGTTTGCCAAAAGAATGACTCAGATATGTATAAATTCATAGCACCAAATGAACCTGATGAATATCTAACTTCTGCCTTCACCAAAAGTTTTTGTATACAAATACAGCTTCACTGTCGAGTCCAATATGTTTCAAATTGAGAAAACAGCAGGTCAATCAACAATTTTTTTTGTTATAAAACTCAAAACTCCAATGTCATAAACAAGTTTTTTAATACTTCCTACAATGTTATGTTGACCTTCTTATCAACACAGAATAGCTGAACATGAGTCCCTGCAAACCTGGCCAACAGTATAGAAATCATTGATGAAGGAATTTCTATGAAACAGTGAAAGGCAAAATGCTAATTTTCTCTTTCAATAGCTTGTTTTGTCTCTCCAGCACTCCAGGACTCCTCTTAGTGGTTTTAACATAATCACATTATTTTTCAATATTTGTACCTCTTAAGCAAAACTAATTTGTTGAGTGCTCTTCTGTCTTCCTTTGGGATATGATTCTGAGAGCATAACATCATTTTGAGTTCAGAATGTGTTACACCTCACGAATCACCTCATAGAGCATATATTATTATAGGTGGCATCTTCATGTGCTACAGCAAGCAGTGCAATAAAATACCCTGAATACAATCAACAATTTTTAATATATCTTATGGTGGGCCTTTACTACAACCTTTGTCTTAAAAAAAAATACTCAGTTTCTCGAAAGCCTATTTTGGATTTATTTTAACCTTGCTACACATCAAAGTACAAGGATGAAGCTTTGTTCTTGCTGTCAAGACAACCACTGCCTCTTCAGCAGAAGGGGAAAAAAATCAAAGACTTGTAGAATGCCAGTTGAGTTTGAACCTGAAGGCCACAGTCTCTGAGCACACCTGGTACTCCCCACAAGAGCAGGATACTCAAGAAAATTGAGGCTTCAAATGAGCTTCCATATAACAACCTATAATTTCTTTTCAGGGAGTGGGGAAAAAAGGTTAAAGGAAAATTCAACATGATGGTCCCTTTGCTGAAGCACAAGGAGGGGTTCAAGATGATCTTCAGAATGCTACAAGACAAAAGCCTCATTATACATAATAACTGCTTACCAGTACCCCAGATTGATAACAAGCTTCCTCTGCCAATTTTGTTCTATCATTATACAAAGAGGTGATTAAATTATTTGACAAATCTTCTCCTGTGCAATATGGAGTTATTTACCTCAGGTAGAAAAGAGCAAGGTTAGGTAAAAAAGGGGGCTAACCAGCATGGCAACTTTAAAATGGAAACACTTGAGTCCAAAACTTGCCTACAATGTGCAGAAAATATTCAAGGTAACTAGTGGTCTGGTGTGCATTTGAAAACTATCAAATATACATTGAGACACCATAGGGCACGCCAGCCTTGTGTGTATTACCTGCTTCTCCTTTGCAGATTGAGGAACTCTGCCCGATTTGATGGTTCCCAATCCTCCCTGGGTCTCCAGAGTAGCCTGGTGTGGCAACAGCTGTTGGGGTTTGCTCAGACCAGGCGAGGCTGCGTGGGCGATTCACAGCAGCCTCTCAGCATGACACTTCTTTGCCCCTCTCCGGGTGTCTGGAACAAGAGTAGCCATGCCACAGGCCACACTAAAAATACAGTGCAGATGGTTGCAGCAGAGCAGCTGGCCATGTACCCTGGTCCTGCTTGGTTTACTGGTGCAGACATAGCCAATCTTTTCCACTTTATCATTTCAAAAGACATTTCTCCAGTAATCAGGATGTTGTTATTCCCTTGTTGCCCATTTGCAGTCTTTCTCTGGAGGGGCAGGAGGTCTATGCCAATTACCTGGGTTTCTTTGCTGCTGGAAACACTTGCAATCTCAAATCCTACAACAGGAAAATCGTGACTGAGAGCAAAAGACATACGTCGAGTGACACTAGCTGAATTTTCTGCACTGAAAGAAACTGTTCTGTTCTTACTGAAGTGAATATGACTGAGGTTTATTCAGAGTTCAGACACTGCTGAAGTGAAAATAAGGCCACAAGTGAAGGTCACTTTTGATAAACAGCCCCACTCCCGGTGAATTCAGCAGGAGGGGCCACACAAGGGACAGTTTCTACACAGTACCAACCTACTGTGCTGTAAGAAATGAACTACCTGAATGCCAGCAGCTGAAATGGCATCAAGGCAGGTAAAAGCAAAGGTCAGGCTGATGCAGCAGTGCTCTGACAGTGTCCAGAAATAAGATGTGTAACCCCTTGGTACAGCTATATTCCAAATTAGAAAATAAGAGGTGTGGAAGAAGAATCCTCATCTGACAACTGAGTGGGGCATTGCTCTTTCCTCCTGCAAATGAACATATGACCCTGACTGTGGCCAGAGCTGTCTCCTCTAAGCTCAGCAGATCAAATGCACACTTCCCCTTCCACCTACACAGTGCATACCCAAACATCCCCAGTGGCCTTTCCAAAACTCACCTCAGCCAGCAGGCAACCACCATCTCACCAGGCTGCATAAAGGGAATCATAAGTTTTCCAACTCATTTGCATGATCTCTTGGCCAGCTGAAAAAAAAACTGCTACCCAAAGCAGGTGCTGGCAATAATTGATTCTTTCTAAACCCCATGGGTTGAGTGTGAAAATGGTACTACATATGCTAATTTCTCACTATAATATGTGCATGAACTATTCTCTTATTTTGCCACATGAGTGCTTTGTTTTGAAAATCCCACGCTGTGTGGTTTCACACAGGCTGTGCTGTGCTCTTCTCCACACTGTGATTCAGGGCTGGTGCCTCCCAGCACCCCCTTCCATGCAGGACCATGACCAGGCTATGGCTATATATGTGCTCATTATAAAAGCAGAAGCTGGAAAGTACAGTTGACTAGCATTTTTTTTTAATGCAGTTGAAATTGAAAGTCCTGCTTTCCACATTTGTTTTTATCTCAATTTTTCATCACTACTACCTAAAATAATAATTATATTATTCACTTGGTCTAAAACATAGTTCAGCTATTGGATGGGGCATACGGGATTCTTTCTTACATGTTTACTCTTTCTATTGTGTGGTTATCTAGAAAGATTCCAGAAGAGAGCCATGTTTTGCAGAGTATTTGTAATCTTACCCATAAGGTGTCTAACCTTATGGTTATTTTTTTCACAAGTGGCAAATAACCATTCACTTCTCATGAGACTGTCATACAGAAGCTATCAATTTCATCTCCACTTGATAACACCCTCACCCTTCTCCAGGGGTAACAACTCCCACTGCCTGTCTGCTTGCCTGACTGGTTAAAAGAATTATGGTAAGCTCAAACAAATTGATCTCTAGCAGACTTTGCTTGTTGTGTTTCTAGAACTACATGCACACCAACAACTGTCATTCCAGCTTTTTCATTCTTTCCAACTGTATAAATTGTAATAGTAACTTACCCTATAATTCTTGGTTTTATCATATCTACTATGTCCAGAATCCATCAAAATGTACAGTTTTTTCCCAGACTTGAGTTTTGAAGGAATTACATCAGTCTTTCTTGAAAATTGGGACTAAAATATCAAAGATGCAATGGCTGTTTCATGAAAGTGTTTGCTTGGTAACAAGTTGTTTCTCATCTCTCTGTACTAATTAATTCCTGTTTGTTGTGATTAAATTCTGTAAAAGTATTTGGCTTATTGTGTGGGAGCATTACATGAGCAATACTCCTGGATTCTTGTGATTCCCTTGTGAAACACATTTACCATGGTAGTTACAGAAATGATGTGCACACATACTTCTGGTTTTGTATCATGTGGTTCTGCCATGCACAGTTTCATTCAGTATTTGTTGATTTGTAAGAAATTTGTTCTTGATTGCAAGTTAGGCCAGGTTAGGAGACGAGCCAAAAATGACAGAGGAGGCGTTGGGGAAATATATTTCAGGATTTAGTCTTCTCATAGTACAGGCCTGTAATTGTAGGAGAACAAGAATGGGCTGTAGGCAGTCTTGACCTTGATGAGTTACAGCATGTCGACATTGATGAGTTACTGCTGTGTTGAACCAGGTGTTTCTACTAAAGACCAGAGATCAGCTGACCCTCAGGGAGGTAGCTTATAAGAGAGAAGAGAGGACCACAGAGCACTACTAAGGGGCTACTACAGAGAAAGCAGGTGGGACTGAGGCACCCGCCTTTGTAGCTCTGGGCCGAGAGTGGGTTTTTGTTTGCTGTCAAATGGTGCCCTGTGTGAGGAAACCACTGTCAAATGAGGACCCTGATGACTGTGGACCTTAGAGTAGGCTTGTGACCACCGTCATGTAATTCTATAAAAGACTTTCTATAGAAACCCTCTCTGTGATGGTACATGATTACTAGGAATATATGACTTAGGGGAAGCTTACTTTTTGCCTTGCAAGCAGTTAAAGATGCAACTTATTCATCCAGAGGTAGTCTTTAACAGTGGCAAGTGCCCCTAAGTTTGGTAATAGGAGAAGTTTTTCCAGAGCAAATCTAAGGCCCTCTCAAATGTCACCTGAGCTGCAAATAACAAAATTTTCAGCATGTTTTGGAAAACCTTTGATTCTGTGGAAGTAGGTTTGTGATATCTTTTATGTATCTGTATGTTCTCATTTTTTTTGATGATGAATTATGTCTATAAAGGGTATGTAAATATAAGAGTAGTTCAGACAAAGACTAATGAAATGATGGCTAACTGATGGTAGAAAATGATGAAGTCAATGTTCTTAGGTGATGCAATCTAGGTTTTCTTCTGAGTTATGCATGATCCATCCAGAATGCTATGCCTCAGGCTGCTACTAACAAGCATCTTCAAAGGACACCTTGAGCTTTATCCTGAAGCATCAAGACTCTTTGGAATAGGTTCATGTCTCCGTCATTCAGGTGCTCTCAGTGCAGCCAGTAAAGTTCAGAAAAGCAAGCAGCTGCTTTTGCAATTGCCTGTTGGAACTGGCCCTAAACCCTCAACAACTTGCAAAAATGACTCTACAGCTGAGTTTATTGTTCTTGTTACCAACTTCTTAGTTTAAATACTATTTAGGTTCTTTTTTTGCATTCAAATTTTTAACAAGATGATTCAGAGTCCTAGTCTCCCCACAATAATGTGATCAAACTTTTCCAAGTAAGAGCACAGCAGTTCAATATACTTTTAGAATATGGGTCACAATTCTTTTTCCGATCCGTGAAAGACACGTTAATAAGCTCTTGGCATTTAGAGAAACAATCTTTTCTCATTCTTTCATTTTCTTTTAGTTTTTGGTGTTCATTGGAACTTTTTTCCCCCAGCTTTTAAATTCTGTAGGAAAAAACCTTGGAAGAAAATTAAAACTTCTTTTTTAAACACACTGCAATTTGTTGATATTTTCAAGCTTTTCAGTACTACTCCATTCACAAGTTGAATGTGTGTGCTGTTTAATATCAAACGATTGTTTTAGTGCCATTTCAAGTGTCTGGCTGTGTTCATGCCTGCTAATTAAATGTTTCAGAAAAAAAAACCGCCTAAATTGTGCAAAACTTCATCTACATCTGCTTCTTCTATGAAAAGATGTCCTTGGAACCAATCCAGTATGGTAAATAGAAAGCAAATTATTACAAATAAGACAGTAATTTACCTGTAGGCTTTAACATGAGCTACTGCGTATTAAATTTACCATTCACTTGCTATTGACGGTCAAGAAGACAAGCGTCTCTGCGGCGTGAAAAAGAAAGTACTATTTTAGGACCATTTAGATGGGTTATGTTCTGGTGTTTTCAGTGTTTGGTGATAACCAAATATTTCTGCCCCATCTTCAGAGAATTCAAGGTGGGATAGAGAAGCTGTTGTGTTCCCCTCTCTCTTTCAGCACAGAGGGTTGTTACAAGCTATGGCGGCAGATTCCTGCAGATTCCTTCAGGACAGGGCTCTCAGAAGCAGCAGCATTGCTATGAAGCCTTTGAGGGAGATGATGCAACAACAACTTGTCACAGTAGGCAGACAACCCATACATTGACATGTTATCACTTCAACATCGTGTGTTAATCACACCATTTCTCAATACTTTGCAAGTAATTGAAAAGCAAAAGATATGAATATAAACAAGATGCAGCTGACAGAGAAGCACTGTAGAGAGCCTGTCCTGTCTGGCCCACCCATAACCATAGTGTGAAGCACACACTACCACACCTGGTTGGGACTCCTCAAGGCTATGAAAAGCCAAACTGTGATCCACTCAACCATCACTTCCCAGACTCACCATTGCACACTTTCAAGAAATAAAATCTTCCTCATGTTATCTATTATATGGCTAGAGACAAAATGAGTTTACACTGAAATTTGGAACCAAATAAATGAAAATGTGAAGAGGTTTTTTTCCAATAGAAGCTGACTGGCATTTTTGCACTGGATTGTTGCCTCAATTATCTTTACACATCTATCAAGATAATAAATGTAATTCATTTGGATGGAGAAAATTCTGCTACTTGCTAGATACATATATGTTATCACCAGGAACCAATTACATTTTGTAAATCCCCTGATCATTACGTAGTCCATTTTGTTGAGCAATAACTGAATAAAACAAGTGGATTGATGAAAACAAGAGATATTTTTAATTCAATGTTAAGTAGGACTGTTAAATATTTAGGGATTTTTATTAGAACATCTGATATGATAAATCCATTTGCCCATATATTTTGATGAATAGGTTTTTAGTTCTAACCTCAACAATAGCAACTTCATTAGCAGCAGAACCAGCAACCATCAGCTGATGTACTTCCATACCTTTCAAATTTGATTCCACATAAAATGCCTTTGCTAAGTAAATGTCTGACCCCTGCAGTGATTTGTGTGACTGAACCCACTTCAGAGTTAAAAGGAGCTGACTGAAGCAAGTATTGCTTTTGCAGCAAAATGCAAATCACAGAATCATTACAAAGGTTTGGGTTGGATGAAACCTTAAAGATCATCTAGTTCCAATACCCCTGTCACAGTCAGGGACACCTTCCACTCGACCAGGTTGCTCAGAGCCTCATCCAACGTGGCAATTTAGACCCATGGTTATGAGAAACCACCTTTCCATTCACAGTCAGTGGTTTAACTTCCCCTCTAACATTAGCTCATTTTAGCTGCTGGAAAGACTCAGCTCTAGGCTGAGAGACATACATGGCTAAGCACCTCTCCCCTGGCTCTTGCTGCTGGCAGCCAAGGTTTAGGGAAGACACTCAGGGACACCACACTGCAACTCAGCTCTGTGTGGGCAGCTTGCCTCTGTTGAAAGAAAGGCTTCAGTGCACGAGGGGGAATGGGCAATGGGGGACATGCAGAAGGCAGCATAAAGAAGTGTAGGGAGTAAAAGTGAAAGTACAATTATTGCAGGGGAATAGCGAGTATGGGGATGTTTAAAGAATTGAAAAGCATACAAACCACTGTGGTGCTCACTAAACATTTCATTCCACCTTTCAGTATTTCAGATCTGGGTCTCAATTGAGTCTTTTAGGAAAATGCCTTGAAACAAAATTTCAAAATCTATAAAAAACCATACCTGTATGAAGATAGTTTAGGACCCAAAATCAGATATTGGGTATTGCAACATTTAGAATTAATTGCTGTTTGTTCAACTGAAATTTCGCTTTCTTGTACCTACTCATTTCACTTGTGTGGCAGCTACAACACAAGAAGTCTGCACCGACAAAGCAGACCTATCACTGACCAAATTGCTTACTGTTCAAAAAGTACACTGCACAAAACAGTTTATGTGATTCAAAGAGCAATTTTCAGAGCTGAAGTCTGGGGAAATTTTCATGAAAACAACAAAAGAGCCAAGTCAAGATTCAATATTATTTACTCACTCATACTTCAAATTAGAACCAAGAGTTTTTAAAATTTGGAAAAAAATAGCGCTGCAGCAAGACACTTTTTTCTTCTTGTCCACCTTCTTGGGAATATTTCTGCCAAAACAGAATCACACCTGTGATGGACACTGAAGCAGGAAAAACATCAGGCCATTTCCCTACCTTTTGAAGGAGAATATGGGGCGTTATTGGTAGCAAAGTTTCTTCTAGTCACATGTGTACTAAACTCTGCAGCTACTCATCTCAGTTGCTGTTAAGTTCATGACAAGCCGACAGATGCAGGTGTCCTTTTCATACCAATCATTTGCTGTACCTGTAATACCATGCCATCACAAAAGTGATGACAAAGAGACTGCTGTTTCTGAGCACTCTCACATGATGTGGGATAAGTATATAAAACTGCTGTAGGCTACGAAGACTGCTACACAGGAACTCTCCTACCTGTCATCCAGGTTCAATCACCTGAGGCTCTTTCACCTTGAGACTACATATCCAGGCTGCTGTCAAGCACCAGGTCTCATGCCTCCACAAGAATTATGTCCAACATTTTCCTTTTGTCCCAGTGACTACAATCTTCGTGCAGTCCATGACTGTGTCATCTACAGACCCCACCTCTTTTCTACATTTTCCATCTCTAGCAATATCCTTCCAATCCAAATAAAATATGAAGGCCAAAAGAATCATCATCCCCTGTCAGTTACCTGGCAAATTTCTGTCAGAAAGGCAGCTGTGGTGCTACACAGAGAGAAAACTTTTTCCTTCTGTTCAAAAAACAAAGGCATTTTTCATTCTGATTATGAATTCTACTGCAGCTTACAGATAATAGCCATAACAACTGATAGAGCAAGACTAGTCCTGCATCTTTTTCTTGTAGAATTTTATATGTACTTACACAAAAGATGGCAGAGAATCAAATCTCTAGTGGAGCCCAGAGTAACTGGAAAAACAACGCATGTCGCTTTATGTTTTCTGCATGTTTTCTATTGTATTACTCTTAAATCATAGCAGTTACAGGTAATTAGTAATTTCTAGTTTCTATTAACATTAAAAAACAACATCAAGAACAGCTCCCTTTTAACAATGGCACATTTCAACTAGCTTGCCCAGGATTCTTGTTTCTATGGCCTGGGCTTGACAGACTAAGAATACACCCAGCTGGTTTTCAAACCAACACTTTCAATAGTCTGGGGAAGGTCTGTGTGACTTGTCATAAAAACAGCTGCCTCTGTCTTCCCAACCAGCCAGGAATAAGCTGAAGAGAACAAAACCTTGAATGAAAACACCTCGACTTTTCATGCAAGGACAAAAGGTGGTCATTATGCATACCAGGAAGGTTCTTTTATAGCTGGTAATTACATATAAATTGGAGAGTTATAATAAAAAAAAATCATTTCTCTCTTCATTTATTTAAAATGTGATTTCTACAGCCATTATATAATTACTGGTATTTTTCAGTAATGTTATTAAGAACAAATGAGCTAGTGTTTCTGAAAGAATCACAAAGATGCAAATACTGAAAGTTCCTTATTAGAACTGGTAGTCCAGCATGAAGCAAGTGGCAGGAAAAAGATCTCTTCTTGAAAACTGCAAACTGAACTTTTTTCAGTGTTGAAAAAGGATTAATTTCTATCCTTCTACTATGAAGAAATAAATTCTCCCTATCATCTCTGACACATTATTTCAAGCTCTCAACTTTTCTCAGTTTCTCATTTGTTCAGAAAATATCTGTGAACTACTGACCTCCAGCAACAAGCCTAAAATGAGACATAGAAACATCACAAAAATTCCAAAAAGAACAAGAACAGCTCCCTGCTGTCACTACCCATGAAATAAGAGTTATTCGTGACACTTAGTCAAGCACTTATTCCCATGTACAAACTGAAATGTTTGACTATAAGCAACAGTAGCAACATCTTAGTAAAAGAATATAAAAATAGAGAATAACCATCTCTTGGGAGATACACAAATCTCCATGAACTACAGCCTGGACAGATTTTAGAGAGCTAACTTAGGTTATATACTTCACTACAGTGCACAATTCTAGATATCTTGGAGGCTGAAAATCAGTATTAAATATTATTAATGTAGAGGAGCAGAAGGAGTGATACAAAGAACAAAGAAGAGAGAAAGATTTGTATTTCAAGGGAGAAGAATTGGAGTCAGGTGCATAAATATCATCATGTCATCATCCAGTCCACCAGAAACTTTATTTATTTTACGTCAAATTATTTTCTGTTACTGGTAGTGCTTCTGTGAATGGATAAAAACAGACAGAAAGCACAAGGAACGCAGAAGTAAACATCCAGTCCTCCAAGATGTTTTCTGTTGGCAGAATGTAAAACACACATCTCCTCCAGAGCCCTGAGGCTCTGATATCCAGGGGATTCCTGCTGTCCTGAGCTACCCTGGCCACAATGGCAGCAGAAGGCTCCAAACAAAAAGTAACATAACTCAAAATGTGGGAGAGCAGACAGAAGCCCTTTCCAGTTCCAATGGCAGTCCATCAAACTTGTGTCTCCTTTCTCTGGCCCATGCTGTCACACCAGATGCTTCTGCCTGCTGAGGGCTCTCTCCCAAGGGTAGAAGCTGTTTCTCTCCCAGCAGGAAGCTACAGGTTAGATCTGAGTTAATGGCAAGAAAGGAAGGCTTCAGTACTGGGATGAGGGGGTGAGCAAGATACCTGATTTTTAAGACAAGGTCATTTTTACTTTTTAAAAAAGAATGCAGGTGATTGGGAGGTTTTTGTTATTATAGCAAATAAACATTTTTTAACACACTATAATTCACCCGACTCCTTGAAAATCTGCCACTTACTCCACTGATGATGGGAAGAGTCTCTATCCTTACCTGACTCAGACTATTAAAGCGGCTTCTTCCTGGCTAATTGTTAAACATCCTGGTTTGGCATAATTTTGGTGCCTTTCTTTTTCTCTTGTGATTACACATGGTGTTAAATACCTTCTGTGAAACTGTCACTTACTTGTAATGGTATCAAAAAGCTTGGAGTAAAACTGTGTGCATCTTAGTGATTTATCAGAACAGTTTTAATCTTGTATTTTAAAACTCAAAGTAGCAGCTTAAGTTTGTCTGTGACTATGTCCCCAGTATTTGCTCTAAGGCACAGAAGTTGGTCTTACAGATTTACAGATTTATTCTGTTAGTCAGAAAAAAATCACAACGTATTGATCAAATTCTGTGATACACATGCCAGATATTACAAATACATGAGTACCTGAAAAAGTATTCACAGACCTCACAGGTTCTTCAATAAGACTTTTGCACTGGGTTCACATCAAACACAACACTAATTTACAAATAAATGTTTTTTTCTTTGTTTGATCACAAAATGCACCTTATTTACATGTCTGGTTTTGCACTGCAATATTTACCAGTCTTCTTTAGCTGGAATAAGTAATACCTGGTACTCACTGTTTGACAAAAGACATTTACCTGTGAGTAGAACTGACAGAGAGGGAGAGAGTTTTATGAAAATGAAGCCCGGATATACTAATTAAGTTATAAAAAAAAGAGAACCATGAAAGGTGGCAAATCATAAACAATATAACATGTATCTGAATATGAAGAATGGGGTTATGGTTGTCTTTAAAAATTGCTAATTCTTGTTTTTGAGCCTAACTGCCAGGCTGAAGTTTTAAGATGAGTGTTCAGAGCAAACCTTTGCATGATCACATTTCGGTTTGTGCCCATTGCCTCTTGTCCTACACCTGGCTTTTCCTTCTTTACCCAGTCTTATTAGGCATATGGATGCATTGATCAGATCCCCCTGACCCTTTTCCCCTGGCTAAACAACCCCAGCTCTTTTAGCCTCTTCTATGCAGGATGTTCCACTTTCTTAATCATCTTCATAGTCTTTCACTGGACTGACTGCAGCAAGCCCCTGTCTCTCTTGCACTGGGCCTTCACCAAGGCTGAGTAAAGAGGAAGGATCACCTCCATGCTGCTAATGCTCTGCCTGATCCAGCCCAGGAGGCTGTTTGCCATCTTCGCTGTGAGGGCACGCTGCTGGATCACGTCCGTTGTCCACCAGGAGCCCCAAGTCATTTCCTGTAAAACTGGTTTCCAGACATTGGTCCCCAGCATGTAGTGGTGCATGAAGTTGTTCCTTCACAGAGGCTGGACATGACATTTCATTTTTTTGAACTTAATGGGACTCCTGTCAGACTGTTTCTTGAGCCTGCCAAGGTCCTTTTGAACTGCATCACAACCATCTGGGGTCACTTGGTCTGCTCAGCCTGGAGATGAGGGGAGACCTCACTGCAGTTACAGCTCCCTCGAGGGGGGAAGAGGAGGGGCAGGAAGTGACATCTTCTCCCTGGTGACCAGGGACAGGACCCGAGGGAATGGCCTGAAGCTATGTCAGGGGAGGATTAGGTTGGATATTAGGAAAAGGTTCTGTCCCCAGAGGGGGGTTGGGTATTGGAACAGGCTCCCCAGGGAAGTAGTCACAGCACCAGCCTGACTGAGTTCAAGAAGTGTTTGAACAATGCCCTTGGGCACATGGTGTGATTTTTGGGGATGGTTCTGTGAAGGGCTGTGTTGGACTCAGTGATACTCATGTGTCCCTTCCAACTCAGCTTATTCTGTAATTCTGTGATTCTGTGGTTCAGGTCATTAATGAAAATGTTATTGATGAATATCATTGGCCTCCTCGGGCACATCCCTAGTGACTGGCCTCCAGCTGGACTTCAAGTTGCTGATCATAACCTTTCAAGACCACCAGTTCAAATGGTTTTCCATTTATCTAGTTCGTTTTTCATCAGTTTGTCAATGAAAATGTTGTAAGAGATGGTGTAAGATGCCTTGCTGATCTCAAGATAAACAGTTACACAAGAAATTCTCTTCTCATTTTTCTAACTATGATCAGACACAGCTCCACTGCATTTACAGAGTCTCCAAAGCCTTGAGCAACCTGGCCTGAATGACCCTGCACTGATTCTGTTGAGTGCAGGATGCTGGGCTGGATGGCCAGGTTTTGTTATGGCAAAAACAGCTGAATTGGTCCCCACCAAGAGCCAGGGCTAGCCTCTTCCTGTTGTGGAAAGGAGCTCGATGGGAGACATGGGGAACCACAGTGAAGGATCAAGCTTGCTTCTCCTGTTGGACAAAAGGAGGACAGGAGAGAGGAGGGCAGTGAATGCTGCTGCTGAGAGGGTAGTTTCCACATTCAGCTCCAAGATACTGTGCCAGCCTGGCTTCCCCGAGCTCAGCAGCCACTGCACCGAGGGTGGGAGCCTCTCACGACAGCCTCGTCAGCCAGATGCTCTGGATGAGCCCACCTGATAACTGTGAGCATTGACTGATAGCGCTCCTTCCCAACTGCTAAAGAACATTTCCTAGTGGCAGGAATGAAAGTAAAGCCAGAGGGTAAACCTGGAAGAAAATAGGCAGAAAGAGGCAAATAAGAAAAGAACTGCCAATCATGCAGACTTAGCCGTTTGCAAGAGTTGGGGCTTTTTATACTTTTCAATTGTTTGCTCAAAGATGGTAGACTTTCAATAGCCTACAGTACAGTGGGGAGAGAATGCAGTTATTATATTGTGCTAAAGAAACTCAAAGAACATGAGATCCTAAAAAAAAAATTATTGTAAAAGACGAGATTTTTTTTTTTTCCTAAAAAATCTCAAACTGGTGATTTCTTGTTATCATTTAACAAGGCTGAGATTGTTGAGTCAGACATGCAGTATTGTAGTGCCTATGGCAACATTCGCTCAGAATCCACTTATAATAAACACAGACTTGAAAAACTATCTCTTAGATGATTCTCATCTAGATTTCTAAAGGTTGCAGAACTAGAGCAGAAGTTTTAAAGGGATTATAAATAATGGCACAGGGAATTGAAAAGCAAAGGCAGAGAAAATGTGGCCCTGAGAAGCCCATAAATTGCAAAAACAGGTAGCTGGTGAACAAATTAAGCCAGTATCTGATATAAAGACAAGTCTGTGCAAACATGATGAAGTCGTGTTGAACACAAACAGATAAAACTGAGAAGTCAATGAAGAAGTCAAGAAATCTCTCCTTACCGTGGTAAAGTAAGATAAAATCTCAAAAACACAACATTTTTAAGAGTTTTGGGAAATGGAGCACTTAGTTGCAGGTTGAAAATATATCAGATGTTAAATCCTGTTAGTCACTGTGATGCTTTAACACCAACCAGAAATTAAACTCCAAATAAGCCACTCCCTTCCCTCACCCCTTCTGCTAAGAGAGGGACAAAAGCAGAGACTGTGGGTTGAGATAATTTACTGGAAGCAAAAAGCAATTAAATAAGAAACACACAGTAACAGCAGCAATATTAATAACAGAAGTATACAAAAAGAGAAGGTGTTTTACCCCTAAAAATGTGTTCACCACCTCGACTTAGTTGCACATAGCTGATGCTTTCCTTTCAGCATCACATCCTGTCGCTGTGTCTGAGAGAAATGGGAGAGGATGGATGGAGGCAGCAAAGGATGGAGTTTGCAGGGCTGATGCTGACAGCTTTCCCACTGGAGAGAGGGAGGCAAAAAATGGCACACTTCCAGCTGTGTTCTTACCTTTTCTTCCCAAAACCATGCCCCCTGCAGATGATGTGCCTGGTACAGGATAACAACTTAGCCATGCCCATATGGCACTAAGCTCTGCCCCCTCCCTGCAACCAGAAGAGTGACTTTAATATTGTTGTGAGATTGTTCATTTGAGTTGTCCCTGGAAGTGCCTCCATGACCACATCATCCTGCTCTATCCACACTGCATGGAACTTTTGGAGGCTCTCAGTCAGGTCCGTACTGTCTCAAACACATCTCACCTGTCCTGTGAGGCCTTACTGCACGCTTGGCAAGCCTCCCTCTCCTGGGCTCTCCATAGTCATTGCTGCACCATGTGCATCCTTCACGGCCTATATAACAGACATGTCATTACCTTTTGTTTTAAACTAGGGGCTAGGAAACAGGACCACTGAAAACAGGACAGATCAGTGGATTAGCAGCTTTTTCAGTGCTCTTCCCACATGTTGAATTATTGAAAAGATATACAGAGCAGTGAGCTTCGCTCTATAGGACCGGCTCATCCCAACAGAGGAGGCTCCTGCAGGGATGACGCACACTGTCACATCTCATGGTGTTCATTTGCCATCTCCCCAGCATGTGCCCTCAAGCCTGGACTCCCTCTCCTCAGAGGAAGCCCATGAGCCTGGCTCCACATCAGAAGTCCTCGCTGTTACCCAGGGACATGGCCAAGGCTGGTGGGGAATCAGGGGCCTTCTCTGATTAGTGTATGTTTGGTTGAATCCTGAAGCTAAGGTCCTTCCCCAGGGCACTGATTCAAGGGACAAGACACATGTCAACACATACGACATACTTTATTTTTGCCAGAAACCTCTGCTGCAGTCTGATATCATAATTCTTACTCAAAGAGATCATGGGCAGAGAGCAGGCCCTCTTAATACCCCCTTAATACCCCATGATTATCTAATTGATTTCATGGAAAGTGATCTGCCTCTCAGTTTCAAACACCCTGAAGTCGGCCACTTACAGACAGAGTTGGGCTTAGTCCACTGAGATGAGGACAGGAGACTCAGGGAAACAGCAATTTCTGGAGATGTGTCTCAAAGGAAACAAATCCCACAAAAGTTAGATCTCTTCTGAGCCATTAAAAAGGAGGACTAATTGCCTAGGCAAACAGGAGAAAAAAAGCTGTTAGAACAATCTCAGTCAAGCTACCCCATTACACAAAATAAAAACTGAAAAAATAATTTTCCTCCAACTTTTCCTAGGAACTTTGGAATGTTTTTTCTAGAAGAATCCACAAAGGAGAATTAACATCTCTTATGGGGACAAGCAGGAATGGGCGTAAAGCAAAGCCTGAAGCTGCGGAAGGGCAGAACTGAGAATTAATCATTCAAGCATATTGTGCTCCATTATTGTGCACACTTAAGACATCTTCCTGAATGGGCTAATTTTGAAGGCATCTGAGAAAACCAGAATTACAACAAAAAAAGTTTTTATGGTAGTCATGTTTGCAGTAAGTTCTTCTGGGTATATAACAATTTTGTAGAAACAAGATTAAGATTGTTTAAACAATGTTCAGAAAATCTGAAGATCCTATCCTAGACCAGAGCAAAATACTTGATGCTGATGTCATTGGACATTCTGGAATGTTTTGCAGTAAAAAATGTAGAAAGAGATCACCTGGCATGAAAAAAAAGGCTTTAAAAATTGTTTGGAAATAGATGGAAGGGGGAAAGTGCAAGTTGACTTAAGAGAAGTCTGTCTATCAGCAAAGCAAAGGACCCAAATTAATATATCCTGCCTGTCAGGACTTAAAACTTGACCCAGTAACTCAAGTGAGGACTACAAAGCAGTTCGACTTCTTCAAAAGAGCTAACTCTACTGAATAACTAGCTCAAACTTTCACTAAAGGGCTAAAACTTGAGTTAAATTCTGCTAACTGACTCAAGTTGAGAGTGCAAAAGCACTAATTATGCTAAGAGGGCCTGAAGTACTCTGTCAGTGATTTCTATTTAAGATTTCAGAAATCTTTCACATATGACATCCAGGGTCTAATCATATGGTGCTGTCACTCCTCAACAACATCTGCACCAACTAGCTTTAGCTCAGCATCATTCCTCATCATTACTGCTTGTTTTTCTCACAAGTTTTTTTTCTTCTCCTTTAGTCAGCTTCTGTGACACCTTTCCTCTTCCCAAAGGCCAATCCCCTGACAAGAACTTGATCAGGGCGTAAGATGACTTCCATTATTAACAACATAATATGGTCCAACATGAGTATGTTGCACGGTTAAGCACTTTTTATGTCACCAAATTGACTTGTTACTTACATATAGTCCATTCTCAATATTCAGGCAAGTTTCAGACAGAGCACACAAAACACACACATTATTCTTGTATGATTTCTTTGTTTTTACACTTTAATCTTCTTCAGTAGGGAAAACAAGATGCTTGTGGTCCCATAAAGCAACTTGCAAAATTTAAAAAAAAAAAAAATTATTACCTGAAAAGAAATCAGAGGTGGAAAGTAGGAAAAGGGGTAGGTTTGAGCCGCGCAAGGCAGGCAAGAAATGGGCTAGAAGATGGGGAAAAAAAGACAGATGGGAACTAATTTGTGCAAGACCTTGAATCAAGGAGTCTGAACTGTATGTGGGAAGCTATAATACAAGAGATTTTTTCCATAAACATTCAAACTGAGGCAATGATATTTAAAAGCCTTAATAAGACATGAATTTGGGTAACACTTTAATTGTCTTTCTGAGAAAATTATTCAGGCGATCCAAGACTCTGGACTATTTTTCATATTGTTTTCCCCATCTGTGGAGTCACTAAATAATTATGCCATTATTGTGTTCGAAGCCTCACTTATTAGGAATTAGAGCAACACCTGGTTATACTGACACTAGCTGTGGTTTAGTGATTAAACTTCCTGCAGTTGCTTTAGTAACCACTTCTTTGATAGGATTAAACATTCACTCTTTTGGAAACTCATTAGTCTCTACATTACTAATGCATTAATTTAATAATAATAATAATTCCTCATACCCACCAATGTACTGACCTCAGGACATGACTTCTGGGGTGACATTTGAGAATATCTTAGTGAATACATACTAGTTTTCCTCTGTGTTTGAGCAGGCTTTTTTTTTCTGTTGAATTTCTAATCAGCACCTGAAGGATCCCAAAAGGGTATTTCTCCAGTCCAGGAAAGGCCTCTGGAAAGGCTGCAATGACACTGCTTCTTTCATCCTCAAGGTCTTGGATGAGACAAATAAGCTCTAACTTTGCATATTTCTCGATCTATCACTTCCTAAAGGAGAAGTCAGGAACTAAGCTGACCGACTCTAACAAAGGTTCCCACCGTCATGGGACAAAACAGCCTATTTTGCATACTGTTGCATCTGGAATTTTCCAAAGAGCCCTGAAAACTTAGACACCAAATGTCCATTGTAATTCCTCAAGAGTGAGACACCGAGCTCCTTGAGTAATGCTTCAGCCAACAAATCCAATTATGCTGAGGTACAGGTGATGTGACTGGAGCTGACTGTTCTCTGACAGTGGCTCACGCTGGATGCGGGCAGGAGAGCACAAGGGCAGGGTAACATTAGAAGCCATGTGGCATTCTGTGCTTTGATAGTTGTGCAGCTCTCTTACCTCTAGCAGCTTTAGATGCCAGGCTGCAGATAGGCACTATAGGTGAGCCCAAAGACCTGTTGAGGGGCAGTCTAAGTGCAGGTCTGCACATGCACCCTTCTGTAGATGTTCGTTTTTTTAGTAGCATAGCTGTACATGGTACCATTAAGTCCTGGAGTGCTAACACACAGACCTGGACTGGGAAAATTGCCAGGCTTTTGGGATGCTGCTGACAGTACAGGCTCTAGTACAAAAGATAAATAAAGTTTACACAAACTCCTGTTACCTCTATTCTACCTATTCTTTAGCTAAAAGGTACCTTTTAGAACTGACTGTAATTCTGTCACTCAACTGCTTGTTAGGTTTGGCATCTTTCATAAGCACAATAGAGAAATTCTGAAAGTCTTGGAAGGGTGCAGAGGAGACATCAGGAAAAGCATGCACACCACAGAAGACTATGCCAAAACAAATGAGTTTATAAAGATCAGCTTGCTATGTAGTCTATCTGAACATTGTACATGCCATGTCTTTCATCGTATATTCTTCAAACTATAAATAAATCAAATTGACATATATTCACAATCTAGCACCATCTGCTGCGTAAAGGAAGAAGGCATTTTAAAAGCAAAGGATCTGTTTGTTTTCTTACATGATACATCTTAATCAGTGAAATGTATTCCTTGTTTTACAAATATGACTTTAAATATGACAAGCATTTTACAAGAACCATTTGAGGAAATCCTTCTAACTATGGATTCTCATTTGCTATTAGTTTCTGCACCACATTAAAATTCCTTTATTTACAAAACATTAAGCTGAGAGCAGGAAGCAGGAAGGTCTTATCGGAAGTGTGGTGAATGAGAGCTTTATGGAAGAGATGCATATAATCAGAGATAAGGGTTATGGTTTTTATATAAATTCTTCTCATTTAAGATAAATATTGAATGCAATATTTGAGACAAATAATTGTCTGCTTCATTGTATAGGGTTTTATTTTGCCAATTATATTTTTCAACTGTTTTATATATCCCCTTACAACACATTTGGTTTCTTTTTTCATTAGCTATGACAAAAGCATGACATATTATTCCCAACAAATTTCATTCAGGAACAAAAGTTGTACATTTCTTTCTTATTTACTCCTTTATTTAAAAAGTATGTATCATTCTGAAATTCTAAGGGTCTCTATGTACTTTTAAATGTTTTAGAAGATCATGGCAAAGCATAGAGGCATATTCTAAAACTAATACAAGCTACCCCAAGAAATTAAGCTTAAGCAACTTTGTTGCTCCACATGAAACTAAAATTAACTCATTCAAGAACTTAACTCTCGTTCATTTCTTCAATAATTAAACTGCCTTTTTTGATATTAGCATACAATGTTACAGAACCAGTGAAATAATTTAATATAACAAACTTGTTTACAGTTTAAATCTCTTATACTAAAGCACTGAAAATTGTTTTGCTTCCTCCCTCTGCTCTGTCCAAAAGGCATTATTCTTAGCTAGCTGGCTGTCAGCAACACAAAACAAAGGGATGTTAAATTAAGTTTCTGCTTTATAAACAGAAAGGGAAAAAAAAAATAGACCACAAATTTCAGTGTGTTGTTGCAGTGAATTCCAGCCTGCGCAAAGCTGAAGTAGTTTTCCTTATGGGCACTGACAAAGACAGCTGTCACTGTGGGCCACAGGGCGCTGTGAGCTGCAACCAGAATCCTGCCTGAACTCAGACCAGAGGCTGAAGGTCCCCACAGTCCTTTGTTTCTATCAAAAAATGTCAGTTTTGCTTGTTTCTACAAGGAGGGAGGGGCTCTCTGGAGAAATAACGAGCACAAACTGGAGGCCAACCATCAGCCGTGCAGCCACTCGGACGCAATTCTAAGTTGTTGCTTAGCTGCAAACGTGAATTCCCAACAGGATGCTTCAGCCCCCTGCTGTAGTTAGCAGGATCTTTGGTGGAGTACCTCTGAAAACCCCAGAGTGCCCAGCCTCTTTGATTTTTCAAGAAGTATACTAAAAAATTACACTATCTGCTTTTTTGGTTATTTCCTTTGGTGAGCTACTGCATAGTTTAGACTACTGAAAAATAGGTAAGTGCAAGTTTTACACAGAAAAGGAGGACTCAGAGCTGAAACATATTTTTAGTCCCCCAATTTTCTGAACAGAGCCAAAAAAAATTGTTCACGCTGTAAGAACCAGTCCAAAGCTAAAATACAGCTTTGACTGCTGTGCTGCTCTGCTGCTCTGACCCACCCGCAGGTTTTAAAAACTACAAAGGAGTATAAAGACTTCACGTCTTCCCATTCTTCCTGAAGTTTTCTCCTTGCAACTGCTTAGCCATCTGCAAGGAAATTAAAGTGATGCAAACAGCAGAACAGTGATGAATTATTCCTTAGCACTCTGAACCTCACTTTATTGACGCTGTTTTTTTAAATCACATTTACTCCATTTCAGATCAGGACCTCAAATTACCTGCTACCAAACCACTTTCTTCAAGAGCAAGCAGTCTACAATTTCTAAAAAAGAAGATAAATGCAAGCCCTTCTACTCCCCTTGAAACCAGATAATACATTCCAAACACAACAGATTTAAAAAATGAAAATTTAACCATCAAAAGCCACACTCATATGCAAAGCTACATAAAAAGCTTATGAACTTTGTTCATAGCTTTCCATAACATTTCAGAATATCAGCTCTAAACAGAGAAGAATATACACCTCAGATCTAGTGATCTGTTTCTTCAGCTATGGCTTTTTTCAGTTGTTAAGGAACTTTCTCCTGTTTCTTGTAAAATACAAGTTTATAATGTTACATATGCTGTAGGGAATCATTCCTCATTGGATTGACTTTGAATATACCTGAAAGCGTTTCTGTTGCTTGTAGATTTTATCTGATACGGTCCAATGAACTCCAGTGAGCTTGAACATGACCTTGACATGTTGAACTTTACCTTCAGGTGAAAATTCAGAGTGTAACTGCTCACAGTCAAGTGTAGAATTGCTCTTTTCAGACAGAATTCTTGACCTTCACCATTCCCTGACCTGAAGCCAAGTGTAGTTAGATTTTCTCCCATCTTCATGTCTCCCTGGCACAACGGAGGAATGAATCCAAGGCTTGCTGCTCGCTTCATCAGATACAGGTGTGGGGATTCTTTTTTATATTGAAAGTACAGCTTACAAACACAGCTTACAACCAGTGACTATTTCAAAATGTACTTCCAAGCACATAACTTCTAGGGAAAAAAAAAAAAAACAAAAACCGTTCCCTGGAAATATTTCCAGCATGAACGCACCCAAACAAACTCATAGGTTTTTCTGGATTAATAAATCATTTCTTTTGTTGAGCCATAAAGTTGCAGCCATAAAAAGGCACCTGTAAGACCACACATATTTTCATTCCTACAGCAGAGCTTTCTAATCAGATCACGTGTGTGTGCATGTGTGTGGATTTAAAATACGAGTTTAATACAAAAATCTTTGAAACTATATTCCTCTAAGCACATAGAGCCATTTCCTTGTTTAAAGTGATCAAGTCCTCTCCGAGTATTGTACAACCAGTTCAAAATCTAAACTCACTTGCATTACAGCAGACTGCACCTATCCCAGTTACACATCACGAACCTGGCAGATTTTAAATCAGTCCCACAAGGTTCACTGGGGGAGAGCAGGTGTTCAACACCTTCACCAGATCAGGTGATTTTAGGAGTTCTTTGAAGCTGTAAACTCAAGTCTAGGTGTAAACCCATTCAGCAAGTTTAGAGGAGTAACACCTAGATCCCTGGTATGAAAGACCCTGCCCTACAGCTTAGTCATTCACAGGACCATTCATCTCCCATGTGCATCCTCAGGCAATGGATACAACAGTAATTACAGCATTAACTAGTAAGATACATGACAGAGTTTTGTGCCAAAACCAAGTTTGGTTGAAAACCAAAATTATGCTCAAGATCCTTACAATCTGCTCCTTGGCAATTCTTTGCACCCCCTGCCAGACGCATCCAGACTTCTTGATGGTATTTCTATGAACAGGCAAATACAGGGCAAGTCTATAATCATCAAAACTGCTTCCCAAATTTAAAAAATAGGATGTTACTGAAATCAATTGCTTTTACAAGAATAGCTAAGGCTGAGTGTGAATATTTGGAAACTGAAAGACCAGTTTGCAAAGTGCTTAGACTAGTTTCTAATAACGTCCAAAAGCCATCTCAGTGTATTTATTCTTCTTGGCTCTTGACTTCCAACAGGCAAATAATGTTCTATTCTTCACTGACAAAATGCAGCCTTTCATTATTCCCTGTTCAACGTGACTCAAAAAAAAACCTGATTCCTCCCATAGAAAATAAAATAGAGAAATCTTGTCATTTAATGTTTATGGCCCTTGAGCAAACAAGCATCTCAATGAGTAATATTTTAAAGGAGTTAATCTTTCTTCAGTCTCAGCACCATTCTTTCTGCCCACGCTTTCCACATTTTTTTCCTGCAAATGTGGTTAATTATTTTCTCCTTTATTATAAGATGCAGAGGACAGACCTGCTTTACTGCAGCTATCAACAATTACAAATTCAAAAAGTAAAATTTGTGGGGTTTTGGTTTTCCCTAGCCGCAAATGGTAGCCACCCAGAAGCAATGGGAGACCTAGAGAAGCTAAGAACGCAAAATCCAGCGGGCAGTGTGCCCAGGCTGGCCCTGCCGTCAGCTCCGCACCTACCCTGAGACCTGCAGTTTTCCTCACCTCCCTCCACACCCAAATTTGCCCGCAGGGAAAGCGAACGACGCGGAACCGCCATGACCGGCACATGAGCTGCAATCCGCCAGGCCACAGGCAGACGAGCCCACAGGGAGACACTCCCCGCAACCACAGGACACTCCCGACCCTTCCCTTCCCTTCCCGCAGCCACAGGACACTCCCGACCCTTCCCGCCGGTGTCCGACGCGGCGCCCGCA